>DF360179.1:8366-24539 GCA_000787875.1 Solanum virginianum | reverse complement strand
GTAGGCATTATTTGTCGAACCTCATTAAAATTGTGTGTTCTCTTTAGCTCTCTTTGGTGGAGACACTCTAGTCTCTACCATTTCACAACAAATTGCACAATTTTACAAAAATTTATAATAAAACATTTTTTTTCATAATTCATGAAATATAATAAAATAAATTCATGACCAAATGCAATCTTTATTTTCTAAAAAAAAGCTAATTGTAAATTGTAACATCACGGGGAAAATAATATATAAAGGTATACATGAATAGTGTTTATATCAAATTAATTTATAATCATATTTAATTTTCAAAAATAAAAATATGAATTAGTCGTTTTTCAGTAACAAAAGTCTATACAACCTGAATATAGCCAGGTGAAAAAAAAATATTTATTTTATATAAATATCTAAAACAATAAATTAAAAAAATATTTGGACTTACTAAAAAAATTATATATTAACTCTGGGCTTGTCTTTTCATTTCTATTTTTTTTTTTGTCATTGCTCTGATTTTTGTATCATATTTATCATGTACTTTCAGGAAAAAAGTTATATTTATTTTCTATTATATTTTATAAATATGTTGATTCTTATCATCCATGTCATAGCTCTGATTTTTGTATCATATTTATCATGTACTTTCAGGAAAAAAGTTATATTTATTTTCTATTATATTTTATAAATATGTTGATTCTTATCATCCAACATTGACTGCGTATTTATTCTTGGACAATTAACTCTCACGTTTTTACTCGTATTATTCTATATGACACTTACATGATATTTAAATAGACATGTTATTATTCTAATTGAAAAAAATTTCCAATATATTTCTTCTATCCGATCAAACTAATTCTATAAACTCATTTTTAAATATATACGCGCAGTTGATTTTTTTTTTCTCTTTTTATTGGCAAAGTCAAGTTTATCCTTTAACTTAGTTGGAAAATCCAACAACTACAAAAATATCCTTTAAATCAGGAAAATAAAAATTAAGACTTTTAATAAACAGGTTTTGTGTGAAATTCTGATAAATTGGTGTTAAATTTACAAATGTCTTTTAAACAATGAAATAGGATAATTGGTCTACCAATGCCACTTTAGCACCTACCCAAATCAATTTTAATTAAAAGAAAGAACGAAGAGCGCACGCGTTTTGTAGCTTAATAAAAAAAAAAAAACAAATAATAGTATAGCTTCACAAAAACAAAAACAAAAAAAAAAAAGAAAAAAAAAGAAGGAAAAGCTTGAAGCTTTGGGAAATCGAAACAATAGCCATTCAAAAGAATTGCATAGAGCTTCTTCTGGCAATCATATTGTAATCATATAAAATTTATTAAAATATGAATTTTATAAAATAATTTAAATTATATTAAATTTAAAATATATTAGTCCAAATAAATATTATGAATTAATATAATTAGGTTAATTAATTAAATCCAATAAAGTATGGATTTAATTAAAAGCACAAATTCATTTGGGCTACAAAAGATGACCCAATTTACTAGACCCAATATTCTCCCATCCTAGAGGCCCACTTGATGCCTCATAGTGGATGATGTGGCATGCCAAGTCAAATAAAGAAATCAATAGGACCATGCCATGTGTCAAAATGACATGGCATTCCTATTTAAATCAAAGGCCAATAAATATGTGTCACATGTGCAAGTTATGCGTCCTAACCAACTAAATATTATCATGTCACTTGAAAGGAGTCATATTCTTATCACTTTTCCTGCACCATGTCACCTTAAATCTGATTGGCCAGAAGAAAGCCTGACTCCATTATAACTTAAGGAAACCTATTTTTATCACTTTTCCTACGCCATGTCACCTTAAATCTGATTGCGGAAGAAGGTCTAATTTTATCATGACTCCTCTATTCTATAACTATATAAAGGGGTCCTCATAATTCAGAATGGACATCAAAAATTCTAATAAGAAGCCAGAGAGAGCTCATGGATCAAACGCACAGATTTCTCTACAAGCAACAAGAAGAATTCAAGAAATCAAGAAATAAAGCATTCAAGTTCAAGAACGCATCAAGATCAAGATCATCGGATCCAAGATCAAGCCCAAAAGCCCTTGGATTCAAGTACAAGTCAAGATCAAGTTCAAGAACAAATCCATATCAAATTCAAGTGAGTCCATCAAATCCATATATCAAGATCAAGACCACCTAATTCAAGATCAAGCCCAAAAACCCTTGAATTCAAGTATAAGTCAACATCCAAACCATCAAGTTTTCAAGTTTCAAGATGCAAGATCAAGCTAAAGAACCCTTGAATCTATATTCGAAAAGGCGAATCAGAGGATTCATAGAGATTGTTGAACTCACTCCTTGAATAAAATACACGATTATTGCAATATTTTTGTTTCTTGAATAATATTTTCTAGACATAAATTTTATTGTCATACAAATTCTGGCACGCTCAATAGGAAAATCTCTACCTCTCATCTCAACTTTTCAAGAATCAAAGAATATTCAAATGGCTTCCAAGAAGATCAACTGCCAATCCACTTCCTCTAAGGCTATGGATTCCAAGTTCTTCGTTGAAGTAGAGGGAATCCTGGGTGTTACTTTTGGAAGTGTTGGAGCTGTTACAAGGAGCAAAGCCACTATGCTAGGACAACAAACACCGCGAGTGTCATCCGCACCAACTCCTGATTTTGAATCTTCAACTCCAAAGGGAACAAGATCCTCTACAAATACTTCAGATGGAAGAAGTAGTGTTGCTAAGAAAATCAAGCAGACTTTAGCTCTACTTGAGGTCTCTGGTTCCAAGAATTCTACTGCAAAGAAAGACCAGGACTCATCCAATGAATCTTCTCCACATACGTCGCATAATGTGAGACCTCTGAAGATCAACTTCCATTATAACCCATACTACTCTTCTATGCCTTCAACAGTCATGCAAGCGATGACAACTAATGCTTCATCCACAGAGGAATAACTTGCAAGTCTGGCAAAGATGATTGAAGGACTGACCAGGCATATACAACACCAAGAGTCTCACATTGATACGTTAATGGATAAAGTAGATGGCTTATTAGATGAGGAGTCTAGCCATGCACCTGAGAAGGGTATTGAGATTCAAGAGGCTGAAAATCCTGCGAATCAAGCGTCGACTCTCAAGGAGCTGCCAGTTTCTGTCAAAGGAATGATCCCACTTGATCAATTAAAGGAGTTCATTGAAGGGACCATTAAAGACAAGTATGAAGTCTCCACCAAGTCTTCCCATATATATGCCAAGCCTTATACTGCAAGGATTGATAGTCTCGGAATGCCTGCCGATTATCAACCTCCCAAATTTCAGCAATTCGAAGGCAAAGGGAATCTAAAGTAGTATGTTGCACACTTTGAAGAGACATGTAATAATGTTAGGACCTATGGAGATCATCTCGTCAAACAATTCGTCCGTTCCTTGAAAGGAAATGCCTTTGACTGGTACACAGATCTTGAGCCTCATTCTATTGACAGTTGGGAGCAACTAGAGCATGAGTTTCTCAATCGCTTCTATAGCACAAGGTGCACAATGAGCATGGTAGAACTCACAAATACACTCCAAAGAAAGGATGAACTAGTCATTGACTTCATAAATCGATGGAGGAACGCAATTCTTAACTGTAAAGATAGATTTAGTGAAGCTTCTGCAATAGAAATGTGTACCCAAGAAATGTACTAAGGGATTCTCTATATCCTACAAGGGATCAAACCTAAGTCTTTTGAAGATCTAGCGTCTCATGCTCATGATATGGAGTTGAGGATGTCTTCTGCCGGAAAAGATGGAATGCTTGTTCATGATCCTCGCAAAGGAAAAGACAAGCAGGAACCAAAGAAATGGAACAAATTTGTGCAAAAAAATGATAACAAGGAATCCATGACTATTAACGCATCGCCCGTGAAATTTACTATAATGGAAAGCAGGAAGTAGAATATGAAGATAACTTTTCAAGGGCGTCCAAATCGAAAGTTGACTTTAAAGAAGATGCAAGAAAAAGAATACCTTTTTTTTGGATTCAGATGTTTCTCAAATATTTGATGAGTTGGTTGAACTGAAGCTCATCAAGTTATCGGAAATGAAATGGCTCGATGAAGCTGGAAAGACTGATGATCCAAACTATTGCAAATATCATAGACTTTTGGGTCATCTTTCCAAACTGATAGAGATGATGATGAAAGTTGGATTCTCGTGACTAGGCGGAGATGCAACAAGACAAGTTCATGAAGAGGATTATCTAAGAAATTGACTAGAGAAAGGATGGTGATGAGACCAAAGAAGCAAAAGCTAGTCACGCATCCAAAGAAAGAAGGGTGGAAGTGCATCACTATCAGAAGGCACGATGTCCTGTGACTTTTGGAGAGTTCTTGCCGAGTTGGTTTCACACTGGAACTGCCCAAGACAACACTGAGGCATCATGTTTTAACACTGACGAAGGAGAGACAGTAGGTGAAAGTTCATCAAAGATGTCTCCAATGGATAAAGAAGAAGCAACAGGCGAAACCTCATAAAAATGTCTCTCTTATCTGCTGAGAAGCCTGCGGAACCCTCTTCTCAAGAAGCACATGCATGCGATACAAAAATCACATTTACAGAGGATAATCTCCTATTTGGTGAAAAGAAACATAATCATCCTTTGTACATGGTAGGTCACGTGTTAGAGAAGAGGATAAATAGAATCATGATTGATGAAGGATCTGGGGTTAACATTCTGCCCATCCATACATTGAAAGAACTGGGCATCATGACTAAGGAGCTTAGTAAAAGTCGTTTATTAATACAAGGATTCAATCAAAGGGGGTAGAGGTCTATAGGCTCCATTAAGTTAGAAATCCATATTAGTGATTTGCGATCTAGCGCATGGATGCACATGATGGATGAAAAGACTTCATACAATATATTGCTTCATAGGCCTTGGGTACATGAGAACAAAATTGTCTCATTCTCTTATTACTAACGTTTAAAGTATCTCCAAGATGGAATTGAAAGAAAAATAGTTGCTGATGATAATTCTTTCACTGAAGCTGAGTCACATATTACTGATACAAAATTCTATCTGAAGAATTATATTGTGAAGGAACCAAAACTCAATGATGTCAAATCGACCAAGTCCAATGCACTTGCTAAAAAAAGATTTGATGTGGTGATTAGATAGGTCAAGGATAGTATAGGGGAGTTGGAGTCTTGTCCAGATAAAGGGAAGATCATGTCCTTGAAAATAAAGCCAACTTTTGTACCCCGATATGTTCCAAAGGTAAAGAAAGAGGCAAGTCAATCATCGGATGTTTAGGGAAATGTATTGGGAGGGCAAACTCTTCCTATCAAATGCATTGATGCAATCAACTTGTCTTCAAAGCTACTGGGAGAGTTTGTGGCTCAAAATCCACCACAGGATATATCTGTCCCTACAAGACGTACAAAGGGCTTTGATCCAAATGCTTACAAGTTACTTGCAAAACTGGATACAACCCTAATGTGCCGTCTAAATTAGGGAAACTCCCATCAGATGACATCACCAGGAAAGCACGCGAAGGTTTGGGCTATAGCCAACCACCTCCAATTCGTATTTCCATAAGAAGAGCAAGTAACAATTACATCACCATCGAAGTAAAGACCTTTTGTCTTCGATCGACTTGAAAAACCCACTATGAGAACTTCTGTGTTTGAGAGGTTGGGAAAATTGAAGAAAGAAAGTAAGAAGCATCGGAGAAGGTACCTAAGGGTGACAATACTTGCTCCGCTTATCCAAAACGATATCCAAAGCACAATTCCCTCTAAGATGAAGCAAAAAGTGAAACTCATGGTTTTGTGCGGAGAAGTGCTAAAGGCAAAGACTCACACTATGGTTTATACCAAGGAACATGAGGAAGATAAAGAAAGTGTAGGCTCCTCATATCATATTGCAGTTTCAAGGGAGCTCGATACCTCACTCAAGTAAAGGTTGGTGGAGGATCAGAATACATTATTGGGCACCACATATTTGTTAGTAAGAATAATCCATGAGAGGAAGAAGATGCTGGAGATGCTCCACTAGAACTGGAAGAAAGAGTGAAAGCCACGATAAATCCATTAAAGGAAGTTAGCCTTGTCACTGATGAAGACCTAAGGCCAACTTACTTAAGCGCTTTTCTAGAAACTGAGGAAGAAAATGCTTATATGAATCTGCTCAAAGAGTGATGTCTTTACTTGGAGTTATAAAGAAATGCCTGGCTTAAATCATAAAGTAGCAGTCCACTAATTGGCAGTCAAGAATGGTGCTCGCTTTGTGAAGCAGACCCAAAGACATTTTAGGCCAGAGTTGGTCCTATTGATCTAGAATGAAGTCAACAAGCTTATTGAGGCAGGCTTCATTCGCGAAGTTAAATACCTCATATGGATTTCAAGCATTGTTCCAGTGAGGAAGAAGAATGGCCAAATTCGAGTTTGTGTTGACTTTAGAGATCTCAACAATGCATGTCCTAAAGATGAGTTCCCACGGCCCATTCTAGAGCTAATGATTGATGCTATAACTGGTTACGAGACAATGTCATTCATAGATGGTTCTTTTAGCTATAATCAAATCTATATGTCACCAAATGATGAAAAACTCACCGCATTTCGCACCCCTAAAGGTATATATTGCTACAAAGTGATGCCTTTTGGTCTAAAAAATATTGGTGCCACGTATCAAAGGGCTATGCAGAATATATTTGATGACTTACTCCACAAAAATATTGAATGTTATGTTGATGACTTGGTAGTGAAGTTGAGAAAGAAAGGCGACCATTTGAAAGACTTAAGAATGGTGTTTGAATTGCTCCTAAGATATCAGCTAAGGATGAACCCATTGAAATGTGCCTTTGGGGTTACTTCTGGCAAATTTCTTAGGTTTATTGTGTGACATTAAGGGATGAGATTGATCAAGCTAAAGTTGATGTCATCTTGAAGATCACCCAGCCTCGAGACATTTATGAGTTAAAAAGCCTTCAAGGAAAGTTAGCTTACCTAAGGAGGTTTATCTCGAATCTAACTGGCAGATGCCAACCATTCAGTTATCTTATGAAGAAGGGTGCTCCTTTTAAGTGGGACCAAACATATAGTGAAGCTTTTGAAAGTATCAAACCATATCTGGCAAACGCTCAAGTTCTAACATCCCCTATACCTAGAAAGCCATTAATACTCTACATTACGCAACAAGAAAGGTCCGTTGGAGCCCTATTAGCTCAAGAGAATAGCGAAGGCAAAGAAAACTACCTCTACTACTTAAGCAGAATGATGACACTAAATGAGCTAAATTATTCGCCAATCAAAAAGTTATGTTTGGCTCTAGTCTTCTTAATTCAAAAGATGAAGCATTATTTTCAAGATCACGTTGTTCGTCTCATATCTATAGCAAATGCCATCAAGTTTGTCATGTCAAAACCAATCCTCAGCGACTGACTGGCAAGGTGGTATCTCCAATTCTAACAGTTTGAGATCATGTACATCCTTCGAAAAGCTGTAAAGGGACAAGCATTAGCAGACTTCTTGGCAGACCATTCGATACCAAATAATTGGGAGCTAATTGATGAGCTCCCTGATAAAGATGCGATGGCTATTGAAATACAACCTCCTTGGAAGATGTACTTTGATGGGGCTGCATATCGGGGCGGAGCTGGCGCTGGAGTGGTATTTGTCACTTCACAAGAAGAGGTCTTACCATTCTCCTTCACATTGAAACAACGTTGCTCTAATAATGCCGCAGAATATCAAGCATTAATACTTGGTCTGGAAATGGTTGTCGGCATGAAACAATTACAACTGCAAGTCTTTGGTGCCTCTCAGCTAGTAATTAAACAACCTTTGGGAACTTATAAGGTCAGGAAGCCCGAACTGCACCCATATCACTGTTATGCTCAAAAGTTAATAGGATGGCTTGGAGATATAACCCTCTAACATATGCCGAGAAAGAAAAATAAAACAGTTGATACCTTAGTTGCTCTAGCTTTGACTCTAACTCTTCTTGATCAAACGCAAGTTACTATCTGCCAAAAATGGGTAGTACCACCACTAGATGAAGATGAACATATGGAGGATAAGCTTGAGCATGTTGTTGCAGTTTCTGAAGTCAACAAAGAGGACTGGCGACAAGCTATTATCGATTACTTATGTTATAGGATACTCCTAGAAGATGCAAGAAGAAAGACTGATCCGTCGTCATGCACCTCATTTTCTTTACTATAAGGACACACTACATAGAAGATCATTTGACGGGGTACTCCTTCAATGTCTAGGAGAGGACGAAGTAAGTCAAGCTATGCAAGAAGTGCATTCAGGAGTAGGATAGACGATCTACCCCATCCTCCTTTGCATGGCTAGATTGCTGTTGAAGTGCATTCAGGAGTATGTGGATCGCACCAATCTAGACCAAAGCTCCACTTTTACATAAAGAGAATGAGGTATTATTAGTCAACCATGGTAAAAGATTGCTTGGATTATGCTCAACGGTGCAAAGGTTGTCAATTCCATGCAAACTTTATACATCAATCGCCTAAAGTTTTACACTCGACTATTGCATCCTGGTCATTCGATGCTTGGGGATTGGATGTTGTCGAACCACTACCAAAATCTTCTGGTGGGCACCTATATATCTTGACTGCAACAGATTACTTCTCGAAATGGGCTGAAGCTATCGCTCTCAAGGAAGTAAAGAAGAAGAATGTCATAAATTTTATTCGAGTGAATATTATATACCGATTTGGTATTCCTCGATACATAATAATCGACAATGGCAAGCCATTTGATAACAATTTGATGAATAAGATTTGTGATCTTTTCGGCTTCAAGCAACACAAATCCTCTATGTATCATGCTGCTGCCAATGGTCTTGCTGAAGCGTTCAATAAAACTCTATGCAATCTTCTGAAAAAAGTAGTATCCAAGTCCAAACGAGACTGCCATGAAAGAATGGAAGAAGCTTTGTGGGCATATAGGACTACATATCGCACACTAACTCAAGCAACCTCATATTCGCTTGCTTTTAGAGTTGAACCAGTCCTGCCACTTGAGCGATAAATACCTTCCTTGAGACTTGCTATTCAAGAAGGACTTACCGAAGAAGAGAATGCTCGACTACGTATCGCCGAGTTAGAAGTATTAGATGAAAATAGGCTCGAAGCTTAACAAAATCTTGAATGCTATCAAGCTTGTCTATCTTGTGCTTTTAACAAAAAGGTTCGCCTGAGGTGCTTTCTAGTTAGAGACCAAGTCCTCGCAGTAAGGAGACCCATTATCACTTCGCATAAGTCTGGGTGCAAATTCACCTCGAAGTGGGATAGACCATATGTAGTATAAGAAGCGTATTCAAATGGCACTTACAAACTTATTGATGTGGATGGCGTAAGGATTGGTCCCGTAAATGCAAAATTCCTCAAAAGGTACTCGATGGGGGAAAACCTCTATCAAATATGAGCTTTCTCAACATCGTACTTGAAGTCTTCAAATAATTTAAGTATGCAGATTAGAGTCTGCAAATTCTCTAAGTCTGTAGCTTGATGTGTTCATGTCTCTCCAAATATGAAATTTGAAGTCTTCGAATACTCCAAGTACTCAAGATGAAGACTTCAAATCCTTGAAGTACGTGAGTTGAAGCCTTTAAATCTTGCAACTATGCGAGATAAAGTCTTCAAATCCTTGAAGTGCGCAAGTTAAGGTCTTCAAATCCTCCAAGTACGCGAGTTGAAGCCTTCAAACCTCCAAGTACACAAGTTGAGGTTTTGAAATCTTTAAGTACACCAGTTAAAACCTTCAAATCCTTCAAGTATGCAAGCTGAAGTCCTCAAATTCTTCAAGTATGCAAGCTGAAGTCCTCAAATTCTTCAAGAAAGCAAGTTGAAGTAAATCTTTAAGTTGAAGTCTATCAAGTTTGCAAATTGAAGTCTTCAAATTCTTCAAATCTGCAGGTTGAAGTCTTCAAATCTTCTAAGTATGTATGTTAAAATCTTTAAATCTTCCAAATATGCAAATTACTCAGGTCTTTGGATCAGTTGAAGCCTTCAAATCCTTCAAGTCTTTAAATTGAAGTTTAAATCCACCATGATTCTTCAAAGCCACTAAGTGTGCGAACTTCAAGAAAATCTTCAAAGTTTATAAGTTGAAGTCTTCAAATTGTCATCCTTATGGTGGGAATGCATAACCATTTCCTTTTCACCATAAGGACATCTTCAAATTATCATCCTTAAGGTGGGAATGTGTATCCATTCCTTCTCAGGGTAAGGATTTCTTAAAATTGTTGTTCTTAAGGTGGGAATGTGCATCCATTCCTTTGCGCGATAAGAACTATCATAAAGTCACCTTGTTCTTAAGGCGGGAATGAATATCCATTCCTTGTGAGATAAGAACTACCATGAAAGTTACCTTGTTCTTAAGGCGGGAATGAGTATCCATTCCTTTGCGCGATAAGAACTACCTTGAAAGGAATTAGTATCCATTCATTTAGGTAAGTATTCTTTATCATTATATTTATTTACTGTATTGCATACCCACATACTTAGTACATTCCAAAGTACTAATGGTATTTTTGCCTACATGCTATAATCATGTAGGGATAGACGATCTACCCCATCCTCCTTTGCATGGCTAGATTGCTGTTGAAGACTTTGAGCTTTGGTGAGTTCCTATTCATCGGGAACAGAATCCTTATCTTCAAGTTTTGCCTTTGTTATTCAGATATGACTCGTGAAGACTTTGAGCTTTTTTGATTTTCTATTCATCGGGAACAGAACCCTTATCTTCAAGCTTTGCCTTTGTTATTCAAATATTTAATGTACTTTCATTTTGACTTAGTATTGAGGAGCCTAGACTTGTATTCTTGGCTCTGTTTATTGTCATTGTTTAGAGGTGTGTCTAGACTATTGCTACACTTGGTATCTTTAAACTATTTAACTTATGCTTCCACTTATGATTGCAAGTTCTCCCTTAGTTCCATTCCCCATATTTCATTGTCATCTATTTGTCATTTACCATTTAAACCTATAATGTGCAATTATGATTTAAGAGGCTTGTTTGGGGGCCTTCGGATTGTCATTCGACGTGTCACACCTAGGCCCTAGGTTGGGTCGTGACGCTCTTGCACCTCCTCACACAGCATCCAAAGACAGATTTTGTGTTCCTATCACACTCTTGCAAATGAATGACATATTGTGTAGATGGTTGTGAGGATCCTCTGATGAGGAGCATCAATATTTTTTTTGCACATGTCCAAACCAACACAGTCTCGCTTCCCTCATCTTGTCAGCCACAAGGGCCACCTCTAACTTCTCCTGAATTGTCTCATATATTCCTAATCTTATTGCTCTTGGTATGTCCACATATTCATCTCAACATCCTCATCTCTGGGACTTGCATCTTCTGAACATGTGAGTTTTTGATAGGTCAACACTCTACTCCATACATCAAAGACAGTCTTACCACCATTCTACAAAACTTACCTTTAAGTTTAGGTGGTATCTTCTTATCACACAGTACTCCAGAGGCAAGTCTCCATTTCGTCCATACTACCCCAATACGATGTATGACATCATCATCGATATAGCCACTACTCTGGATGATGGACCCAAGATATTTAAAGTTATCTCTCTTGGGAATAGGTTGAGTGGCAAGCTTCACATCAATGTTTGTCTCATCTTTCGCAACACTGAATTTGCACTCCAAATATTATGTCTTGGTCATGTTCAGTTTGAACCCTTTGGATTCCAAAGCACGTCTCCAAACTTCCAATCTATCATTTACTTTAGCACATCTCTAAACAAAAATTATAGTTCAAGAAAATTTAACAAAATCTAAAATGAGAATTTTATTATTTTTAAGAAAACTAGTTTAAAATAAAAATTGTATTTCAATGAAAAAAATTATTTAAATTAGTCGGATAATTTTCTAAGTGAAACATTAACTATTGAGTGACTTTCTAAGTTACATACCAATAGTTAAGTCACTTTTGAGTTACAAAACAAAGTTAAATGACTTTCTATGGTAAAAAAAACTCATAATTAAGTGACTTTCTATGAAAGAAATCCTTAGTTGAGTGACTTTAAGGTTAAAAAAGAAAGTTAAATGACTTCTGTGGAAAGATATAATAGATGAGTGACTATTTGAGATATTAACTTAAATTATTGTGGACAATGTAATACTCATCTGTTTGAACGTAAGATTTAATTCTTAATTTTTGGAATTGAACTAAGACTTCTTAACACAATAAGGAAGAGATATGAGGTATCTTAATTGCACAAAATTTGTATTTAAGTGTGAAAGTCGAGAAAGTTATGAAATAAAAGTTGAGAAAAGTTATTGAACATGTTATTAAGAAATTCTCCAAACTTTTGCATCAATCATCTCATCAATTTTCTCCTAATATCTAAGGATTTAGAATGTCCATGACCTATCAAGTATAAATTCTATTATAGTTTCTAATGCACTAAATCATTCGTCCAGCATATGACTTTAGAATAGAAAGATATTCACGTTTTTGTGAGACTGCACAAACAGATACTTTGATGCGGGTCTCCTAAGCTCATGAGTTGGTGATGCTTTATATATATTGATCTTTTTTATGTTTTGTCAATTAAGAATTGATATAAACCCATAGAAATCAAAACTTAATCTTTTGAGTACTTCATAGATGTCAAATTTTTAACTCAGATGTAATAAAGTTGCTCTATATTGCGAGCTCATTATTGTAGATTTTTTTTATCGATTTAGGATTCATTTGTTGTTACTACAAGAAGCCTGATTCGTAAGCTTAATATTTTAAATATTTTTATTGAGATAATCTTCTTCTTACAATTTTTCCTCGTAATTTCATGTCCTAGTATTATTTTTATAGATTTTCGAGTTATGGTTGTCTTTCATGTTGTGGGTGTAAGCATCCCTTTTTGTCATATTTATTTAGGATATTATTATCATATGTTAATGGTCTTAAGGAGCTAAAGAGACTAGAGGTTGTGTGTTTCTGATTAGAGTCGTATATGATGGTTATTGAATTAAACAACGTAAAACATGCCTTGTTAAATTGCCTCGGGAGCTTTTCCCTCTTTAGAGATATTGTTGGAATATCTTTATCGTATATTAGCATTCGTTTATTATTTTTTAGCCCCATTTTATGCTTTGAACTTGGCTAATCATGAGTGTGATATTAGCACCTTATCGATTAGTTGTGACTCGTTCTTATAGCCTTCTTGATTAATGCATTGTTGCATTACTTTTGATTGGTCAAGCTTCATAGAGACACTTTTTGGAATTTGATTGAAAGGTAAGTTAAGTCTTTAATTTCACTTCTGGCAAGATCCTAATAACCTAAGCTTGTTATGGTCGATATATCATTACTGACTTGTAATTCGGACGACAAAATCATCCAAAAATCACTTCAAAAACAATAAAGGTAAAAATAAATTTTATTTGAAAATCAGATTCTACAAGTCAAGAAGAGTTTGTGGTTGAAAATCCAATAAAATTGAGCAAGAAATGAATTTAAAATCATCAATTTATTCAAAGTTTAAGTTATTGAAGAAACGTTTAGAGTTCAAAAGCAAGTTTTAGAAGTTGAAATCTTGAATTAATTGATGAGAAATAAATATTTTAAATTAAAACACTTGCCCAATGAATTTATATTGAAAGAATCTCTTCAAAATCATCTTAATAATGTTCTCAAAGCTGAAAATGTCAAATGAGCGAGAAAGCCCAAAATCAATCATAAAACAAGTCTGATATGCCTCTAAAGTGACACTTGACTCGCTTTGCGGGCACAACAAAGACACGGACTCCGCTTTTGTGACACAAGGATCATGATCATTGGAATAACAAAAGCAAGGTGTCCATCATGAAAGCAATCCCCAGTCAGTCACCACCCATCACGAAAGTGAAGGGGTGCTCATGAAAGTGATGGTCGCTTAAGCGACTCTCTTATTGCGATCGTGAGGCTTGAGGCACCAGACCTCAGAGAAAATTTCAAGAACACCTAAAACTCAAATTTGAACCTCAGAATTCATTCAAAATTCAGTATACATAAGCCTTATATGCTATTAAATTTGATGTTTTGGACTCAAATTCAAGGTCTCCTTGGTCCGAAATTCGATTAGTCGCAATTAAACTAACGTAAAGTTCAAAAAGATCAAAACATACACCCTTGAAACCCTTAAAAAAATAATGAAGCCCTTCATAGACTTGAATTCAACTCTTGAATTCAGTGGAATCATTGAAAATCTAATTCAAATGTCTGAACTCAAAATATTTTTCAAAGTCAAATGTTATTCTGATTTAACACCAAATTCCTACTTAGGACCTCAATTCCACAAACAACTCCAAATCTAAAAATGATGATACTCCTAGATCAATTTATATATTTTGAACCTAATGGAATTGATAGAATTTCATTTCAAGACTTATAACTCTAATTAGTACCAAAAATCACTTTTGAACAATTAGACCTTTAAAACTAAGAAACTCACATATTACTCAACTTTTCCTCAAAATTTCAAAATAATCACACAAAAGGACCTTATATGACTTAAAACAACTAATGAGAAGGGTAAATAGTAACTTTTTAAAAAAATTCATTAATGACCTTAAGGATCATTACATAGAGTATCATGGACTTTGTAGTGGGTTTGCCAACTATCATGGATGGTTATGATTTCATTTGAGTAGCTTGTGGATAGATTGACTAAGTCTATCCATTTCATTCCAATCAAGGTAAATTATACTATAGAGAAGTTATATCAACTTTACATTATAATTCGACTTCATAGGGTGTCTATTTTCATTATTTCTGATAGAGGTTTATTGTTTACTTGTCATTTTTGGAAGGATTTACAAAATAAATTAGGTACTTAGTTAGATATGAGTTCAGTTTTTCATCCTCAGATAGATGGACAGTCCGAGCAGATTATTCAGGTGTTAAAGGACATGCTTCGAGCATGTGTGGTTGACTCTAGTGCTTGATAGGACCAGCATTTGTCTTTAGCAAAGTTTGCCTATAACAAGAACTATAATTTCAACGTTCAAATGACTCTATTTGAGGTGTTGTATGATAAAAGGTGTAGATCATCGATTGGCTAGTTTGACTATATCGCAATGAACACTTTGGATATTGATTTGTTTAGAAATGTCATGGACTAGGTGTGTTTGATTCAGAGCCAATTATTGATAGTTCAGAGTTGAAAAAAGATTTAATCCAACTGAATAATTTGAGCTCTAGAATTCATGGAGAGGGATCATGTTTGGCTCCATGTATCACCCATAAAAGGTGTGTTGAGGTTTAGAAAGAAGGAAAAGCTCAATCCTAGATTCATTTTATCCTTTTAAGGTTTGACCCATGTGGGAGAGATGGCATATTGACTAGCCTTTCCACCTAGTTTATCATCTATTCATTCAGTGTATCATATCTCTATGCTTCATCGTTACATATTGGATGAGTCCTATGTAACTTCTCTCGACTCGCTGGAGTTAGGTACAAACTTCACATTCGAGGAGGAACCAGAAGCCATTGTGGATATATAGGTTCGAAATCTTAGGACCAAGGAGATTGCTTCAGTAAAAATTCAACAGAGGAGCCATCCATTTAGAGAGGTGGCTTGGAAGATGGAGTCGGCATGTATGCCTGATTCTCTCATCTCTTCAAGGCTTCAGATACTTTCTTTTACTTTATGTTTGAGAAAGAATATGATTTTTTATGGTGGATGATGTAACAATTCTAAAGGTCATTTTAAAAAATTTTTTAGAAAATAATTATCATTGTTACCCCTCCCAAAAGTTGCTCTGGGTTATTTTCGATTAGTTTATGAACTTAGTTAAAAAGTAGTGAAATATAAAGTTTTAAGCTTTTGAAGGCTTACGTTGTTCAAAAATTACTTTGTTAGTTCTAACCATAGCTACGAGTCTCAAATAGAATTTCATCCATTTTATTAGCTTCGAAATACAGAATATGGTCTAAGAGCATCGTCGATTTCTATTTTGAAGTTGTTTTATGGATTTGAGGTTGTAAATTGGAAGTTTAAGTATTTTGAATTAAAGATTTAACTTTGATTAACATTTAAAGTTGGCACAATACATAAATTGGCCCCTTAACTTGGAGCGAAATTTTAAGTTGGAATTCAAGCTTTCAAAATGCACAAACAGGCACTCCAACTTGCCTGTTTTTTTAACATTTAAACATAGCGAGCTGACATGAAAAATC
>DF360180.1:38538-65199 GCA_000787875.1 Solanum virginianum | reverse complement strand
GTAATGTTTGTTTCTCTGTTTTCTCTGTTTTCCCCTTGTCTATTACTGCTGCTGTCAATGGGAAACTTGAAAAAACCTGAAAAAATTCGAACCAAACCGCATAAACAATAAATACAAATTTATTAAAGATCACACAATTTTATATAATTTTCTTCATATATTTTCCAACATTCCGAACCAAACCGCAAACCGAACCAATCCGACAAAACCCGAAGTTGAAAAACCCGAATGGTTTGGTTTGGTTTGGTTTGGTTTATATATTTAAAAACCCGACATAAATGATTTGGTTTGGTTTTTGAAAAACCCGAACCAACCCTGACCATGTACATCCCTACCGGCTATGTGGAATGTATTTAGTATGTATCATTCAATTCAAAAGCATATGAAAGCATATATTATATATTAGTATCTTTTAATATAAGTACATAAGATACAAAATGCAAAACTTGATGTAAATACATATGTCTAACTATTTAAAGAAATGTTAAAGTGTATTTGATTCTTACCTTTCAATTGAAAAATCACATGAATACAAATATATAACAAGAAACAATACAATTGAATGGGCAAGAGAGAAAAGAGAGAAAAGGCAAGAGGAGAGGGAGAGAGAGAGAGAGAGATTGAATATGACTGTACATTTGTTTTATATATATGGTAAGTGCATATATAATTAATTTTTTGCTATAAAATTAATAATATAACTATAAACAGTAATAATTTTAAACTACAGCTGAATATTCTAAATAATAGTATATGTTTGCTCTGTAGTGTAGTTTTTCCTTACATCAATGCAAGTTAAGAGTCTTAGAACCGATTGAAATTGGAGATTCAACTGGGCTCAATTGAAGATTTTTTCATAATGGGTTGAGATTGAACCCAAGTCAAAAGGGTTGAGATTGAACCCAAGTCAAATTATCTTGAACCCAACGCATAAAATTTTGGATGAATTACTTATATTTGGGTTCGTTTTGACACCCTTACACAAGATCCATACACAAGTAAGATAGGTACATGAAGAAATTTGATTAGTTGCACATTGTCGCCGTTATTGCCTTCATTCTTTTCTAATTTGCTCATCTATTAAAAGTCATAACCCTACTAATTTATTTTAATATATATGAATTAAGGTGTATAGGGTATTAATTAAATAAATACAATTTAACCCCTTAATTAGGTTAATCATCTAAATATATCCATAACTTAAATAATCATAGTTATTGAATAGTCCAAAATGCCCATTTAAAATTTACGAGAAGAATATTTTAGAAAAATAAGAGGACTGATTTTGAAAATAACCTAACGAGTCATTATATATTATGATATCGGTTAATAATATTTATTTTTTTAAAAAAAAGTTGTGTACTTAATGATATGGTAATACACATAATAATTTATACATTTTAGATGCACTTTAATTTTATTAATTAGCATAGTATACGCGTGCAAAGCTTATACAATTACTTTTTTTTTTTGTATATATATATATATATATATATATATATAGTATATGAAAGCATATGGTTGTAGCATATACTACATATTTCTTCAATTTATTTAAATAATATCAAAATCAAATTAAATATTATTGATTTTTTACTTTAATATGATTTTTCAATTTGAATCGATTTTTACCCAAACGATGAATATCGTGAAGCGTGAGGCATAGAAGGAATCTTAAATAAAGAGATAATGAATAATACTCCCTCTATTTTAAAATGAATAAATTCTTGGTGGATTTTTGAGTTTTCAAAATAATTGAATTGTTTACTTATCAAGGGATATCTTGAAAAGTTTTTTCAATTTTATGTTACATTAATTGAATTTCAATTTTAAATTTTATATTAAAAATAATTGATGCATTAAATTAGTTTTTCAAGTTTAAAAAGGATAAAAATAAAAACACATAATTAAATTTTATCTTTATTATTATTATTTTTAAAATATATGTAATATAGTTGGTGCATCCTCGTACATAACAGGCAGAACATCTTAAATTTGCATTTAACAAGGGTAGTTGGTGCATATTTTTTACACCTCATTTGAGTTGTGATGTTTAGATTTGGTACAATTTTTAACAAAAAATTAATCAAAAGTATTTTTTAACTAATATATCTCTTATAATTAAATTTTTATCTATATATATATACATTTTAATTTCTTAATTCTAGAATAATGAATGTTAAAGACAAATTTAAAAAAAATAACTAATTTATTTTTAATTATCTAAATTAATAATTATTTTAAATATACCTAACAACTAAAATAAATAAAGGAAGCACATGATAAGTGTCATGTTAAAGCCCAGCTGCCTTAAGGCAGCTTTTAGAACGACAAAAAGAAGTTTTTTAAAAAAGCTATAGTAGGCATTAAATTATGCAGAATAAATATATGTCTCATTTTATATGACATCATTTTTTTTTATGTTGTACCAAGAAAAATGTCACCTTACTCAAATTGGAAATAATTTACTTTTAAAATTTTCTTTTACTTTTAATGAAATAATTCTCACCTACACAAATATCTAAGTATAATTTTAGATCATAAATTTTAAACGTCTTTCTTTTTTTTGTTAAACATCATATTAAATCAAAGGATGCTACATCAAATAGGATTGAGGAAGTATAATAATTGCATAAATCAGAAATTAGCTAAGGGAGTTAATTACTATTGAATTGAACAGATTTCCCAACTATATATGTCACATCTATAGTAATGTGGATTAGCTCCTAAATTTTGAATGGCTTTCTTTCAAATATGAAAAACATTAATGTGATGCTAAAAGTAATGAAAAACAGGTTTAAATTGAGCAAATTTTTTAGATGAGAAGCATCAAATTTGCTTATATCCTCTGCCAAAGATAAAAATTGAGGAATTTAGTGAGGCATAATAATTAGCGTCTTGTGATTAAACATTTTGTGACCAAAAAATATCATCTAGATTTATTTTAAAGCCGTTTTGCAGTGATTTTTATTTTAGAAATATCAAAATTTATATATACATAAATTCAGCTATTTTATTATATATATATAGTATTTTTTGTCGAAATCTAGAGTTCTGATGAGTATCCTTCTGCATCGTAAATTTGTCTCTCCATATTGGGCGAAGTTTTTATGAACTTTAAGGGTTTCTTTTCTCAATAAATAAAATATTTATGAAAAATGATCTAAATGCTCTTGAACTAATTAAAATAATATGAAAATGTCTTTCATCCACCTATTGGGTCTAAAATGAGTTGTTATCCATCTTTGGGTCCAAAATGGTCCTTCATTTACCTTTTGGCTCACTTATACCTTTGAAACTAATAATCTTCTCTTAAAATATAATGAGTTAGGTGGATCATAACCTATCAATTTAAAGTCTTTGAATCTTCTTTCCAACGCCACCAAGATTGTGTCAATCGGAGTTTAAAGTAAAAAAGTTATGACTATTTTACTAATTTTACTAGAGGCATGCAAAGTTGTCTGAAGTTCGCGACAACTCCAATTTTGAATTTACTACAATAATGATGAGCCACACACACTTGAGAGTCTAATTTAAAATAAGATTATTTCTTAAGAAGTGATTTATTCTATTACTATATTAGAAAAGATCCAATATAAAATAAGGTTATTTTTAAAAAGTGATTTATTCGACTATCATATCAGAAAAGATCTTTTGCTTTTTTTGCTCAATTTAATTAAGTTATGCTTGTATTTTTATAAAAAAAACAACTCATCAAAAATTCAATAAATATAATAGATAGCAAACAAAAACTATAGCTGCAAATCATACTAAAGTTGTCAGAACGGGCTTGATGGATGGGATATGAGGCTGAATTTTTTTAATTTTAAAAAAAAATATATGAGGCTGGGCTAAAAATTTTCACAAATATATTAGTTAGTCATATGCCATGACTTTAGAGGTCGTTTGATTTGAATTAAAATTATGATAGGATATAAGTTATGTTGAGATTAATAATAATGAGATAAGTTATGTTGATATTATTTTTTATTGAATGTTTGGTTTATTGTATAAATTTTAACAATATGTTGTTTGTTTACAAAAATACCTTTCACTTTAATAGTTTTTTATGCATTTTCTTTGTTAACTTTAGTTATTCAATATTCATTTTTAAAATAAATATTTTATCTTATATAACTTAATTATTTTTATGTGTGTATGGTATGCATTTAAAATAAAACTTTTTTTAATTTAATTTAACAATGAAACTTCTATTTTTAAGTTTGTTAAAGTAAAAAAGATTTATGAAAAATCAAAAATATTTTATAAAAATAAGAATTAGTCAATAAAAATTATATTATATGGTGTAATTTTTTAATAGAAAAATATGAAGAAATGTCATAAAAATAAGGAGTGAAGATTGTGAATGTTATTATATATTGTATTAAAGAAATAAGGTAGATATACATAAATATTCAAAATGAGATATAGAAAAGGTTTAAAAGGATACATATGTCATTTATCCTTGTTAACCCGGGATAAGTTATCTCGGGATTACTATACCCCCAAGAAAAGGGATAACTTATTCCGGTACTTTTTATTAATCCCGAAATAAGTTATCCTGAATTTGTCAACCAAACATCAATTTAAGGATTACTATATTTTTATCTTGAAATTAAATGTCCTTATCCTTCGTACTAAACGACTCCTTATGGTTGTTATTTGACCCTGCTCGTGTTTCTTATTTTGAAATATGGATGCATTCAACAAGTAAAACTCTTGTGTATGTATTGTTTAGACAAACTATAATTATAATATATAGCTAGACAAACTATAGTTATAATATATAGATATATGTCAATATTATGATGAATTCAAGAAAACTATGTTCTTTATTTTTATAAAAGTTTTGTATTTATCTCAAACTTCTTCAGTATAGTTAGTATGTGCTACGTACATCAAAAATACTAAAGTTGATCCATCATCAAAACTTTCAATTATTGTAGTATAACTAAAACTTTTCAGGAGAAAATGTAACAAATTTAGCACTTTTAAATGAAATTAACAATTATGTGTAGAATTTTTAGCACTTTGTTTTTTAAAAAAAATATTCAGATCTTTCTTTTAAAGTTTTTCTTCCTTCGAAATAACACTCATAGATTTTTATTTTTTTTTGGGCATAGTTTCAAATATATACAATAGATATATTCATATTTTATTTAAATAAAAAAATAGTCAAAAATTATAAAAAATATATATTGATTATACAATATAGACTATCAAAACTAATTGAAAGCATACACTAGGGGTGTCAAAATTAAGTCCAGCCCGCTCAACCTGCTGAACCCGTTGAAGTTTAGGTGAGTTAATAATAACCGACCCAATTACTAGCTCAACCTATCTCAACTCAACATATTTCAACCCATTTAAAATTGGGTTGGTATGCAACCCAAATTGACTCGAGAGAGATTTTGTTAAAATATTTTCAAAACTTTTTTTTTAATTTAATATGTTTTATATAGTCATAATAAAGAAAAATATAATTTAATTAAATACTAAAATATTGAACAAGTACAAATAAAATAAGTAAAACTTAGTAAAAATTGGGTTGGGTCTTGACCCGCTCTATAACCCGTTACTCAACCCGTTTTGATCCAATCACATAGTTGGTTGGATCTTGACCAGTTGGTTGGATCTTGACCCAACCCAACCCAAAATGGGTTGGGTCAAAATGGGTTGAGTAATGGGTTATAGAGTGGGTCAAGAGTCAACCCGACCCGATTTTTATTAAATTTTACTTATTTTATTTGTTCTTTTTCAATATTTTAGTACTTAATTAAATTATATATTTTTTTATTATGGCTATATAAAACATATCAAATTGAAAAAAAGTGTTTTGAAAATATTTTAATACTCTCTCGAATTAATTTGGGTTGCATATCAACCCAATTTTAAATGGGTTGAAATGGATAGGATTGAGATGACTTGAGCTAATAATTTGGTGGTTATTAACCCGTCCAAGCTTCAACGGAATGGATCGAGTTGGATTTAATTTTGTCACCCCTGGATACAAGTTTAGTTTTCCCTTTAGATGAAGGATTGAGCTGGGCTAGACTATTGTAATCTCCAGCCCGCTAGGGATGGGCTGGGCCAGCCCATCATTGACAATAAACGTTGGTACATTCTAGGCAACGTAAAGACAACATATATATATATATATATATATAATAGAGATTATATAACCAAATACTTCATAGTAATATTTTATCAATAAACCTACATGCATATCATAAATGCATTCATCAATGATCATCACATAAGTACCAAGGTTGAAGCTTCATTAATTAAGGAGCTTTTAAATGTGTAATGAGCTAATTAACTTTGGTTCTGAATTTTGAGCGGGCAGCTTGGTTGATGCTTTTAAATGAATCGACAAAATCATCGCCAAGCTGGTTAGGATCTGGAATTAATCCTTCATCAACTGTTATACCAAGTGTCAACTTCTTCGCATAACTACACGCATGAACCATTAGCCCCTACAATATAATACGCATTCGAATTTAGCAATTTTGGCCTAAGTATAGTTTATTTTTCTTTCATATATGCGTAGCGTTATGAAAATAGAAGATTCATAGAAGAATAGAAGAAACTTACAGCAGGCTGGCCATAGCATGTAGGTGCAAGGAATGCCAACGGATGGCCTGAACAAGAAATTTCTTCAAGCGGACCAGCTACGTTTGAAAAGGCTAATGTTGTCTGAGATGGAACTCTTTGTGCAAGTTTTGTTGCACCCTAGGTGTCATGCCAATGCAAACATTAAGAAAATGTCACTATATTGAAAACTAAAAGGAAATAAAAATTACCAAAAACAATAAAAATGGAGTACCTTAAAGCCAAAAAACTTGAGGAAAAGCTGTAAAACGTAAAAGGTGCATTGACACTCAAGAGAACGCTTTTTTCGATCCATTGATATCTTAGCTTTGTGAACATAGTCCAGAGGATTTTCTAATTGGGCTATAGTTAAAGGAATTATGACAAAGCCGAAACAGTTTCCTTGTATTATCATGGCGTTCTTCTCAATCATTTCTGCTACAGCCTGTCACATATAGCAATTGTCAACTTATAATTAATCGTCTAGGCACGTATTTTATTTTCAACTGTAATTTATTGTACTTGTGGCACATATAATCTATTATCTATATATATGTGGCAATAAGCAATTATCAATGTACATCATCAATGTTCGAAAAAATTATGTCTACATTAGTCCTTGTGAGCGTGTAGATGAAGAAATACTTACTTGCACTCCTAAAGCTGTTCTCAGATTCACTAGAACTGTGGCTCTGCATCTCATTTGTTCTATTAAAACATTCTTCTTGCCTTCAACATCTGGTAAAGAGACAAATTATAGAAAGTGTAATTAGTTGAGTTGATATATATACTTTCTTCGTCTCAATTTATATGATACAATTCGACTTGACAGGAAATTTAAAAAAGAAAAAAAGACTTTAAAAGTTATGATCTAAAATAAGTCATAAATATTTGTATGACTACGAATCATTTTTGTTAAGGGTAAAACAAACATTTAAAAGATAAATTATTTTAAATATAAAAATATTTCATTTTTTATTTCTATTTGTTCCAATTTATATGTCTGTCTCCCACCCCAACCACACACCCCAAAAAAATACTTTACCTTATTAGATGCAACCACAAAATAAATGTCACTTCCAATCATAGTTCTGTAGCCAAAGAAAAATAGGAAACAAACAAATATAAAAAATAACCTGATTACCGTATGTTCGGTGAATATAACGAGACAAAGCCGCTTGTGTTATCCCCAGTATAACATCGTTAACCGTCTAAATTTACAACAGAGGGAAAGAAGAGTTTTGTGTCAGAGACAAATAATTAAGTTCAAATTGATAAGCATAATAACCTACTTCCTCCGCTTAAAAATAATGACCAAGTTTGATTCCACATTGAATTTAATACAACAAAGAGGAATTTTTAATCTTATCCTAAATCAAAATTATGCCAAATTACAAAAATATCTTTTAATCAAAGAAAATTAAAATTAAAATTTTACAAAAAACAAAAATAAAATAGGTCATTCTTTTCATCCTTCTTTTTTTAAAGATACAAACAAAAATAAATCTTTTTTTTTAAACGGAGAAAATGTTATGCTAATTAAAGTTTGAATATATACTTACAGCATTTGTTGCATTCTTTATAAACTTAATGTCGTCCAAACTAACAGTCCTATAGATAAATCTCTGATGGGTTCTAGAGTACTTATTAAATCCTGTAAAAGGTGATTGAGAATCCTTCAAGAATAGAGCAGTCGCTATGAAAAGCAAAACATCAACAAGTGTATTGAACAAAAGCCTGATGAACAACCATAACTTCACCAGGTACAACCACATCAACGATCGAATATTTTTTGTATTAGATTTGTCCTTGGAAGAAGAAGAAACTGGGAGCGTCGGCAAAGAAGTAGGATCCGATGTTGTCCGAAAACAAGAGAGCAAGAGGGACATGAGGGCGATTCCATCTCCAAGAGAATGGTGAAAACGAAAAATAGAAGTTGCCTCAGCGTGGGAGGTTTTCTCGTTAAGGATGTGAAGATCCCATAAAGGTTTGGACTTGTCAATAGTTGTCGTGCTTAGGTTCGATATATACTCTTCCACCATCTTGTCTGTATACATATTATTGTTATCCGCGATTTGTTTCATCTGGGGTATTATAATATGATGATCTATATCCACTTTTGTAGGAACCCATCTCATTTCTCCACTCTCATCCACAACCTGTATATCATTTTTAAAATTTACTTTTCATTAGTGGGTTTTATTACAAAATAGGCCACTATGATGAGTAACTGTTAAAATAAACTAAAACGCAATGATATTATTTACTATGTAAATACATTTGTTTGTAATAAATTTTAAAGTGATGTAAAATAAATTATAGTTATAAATAAAATATGAAGAAACATAATTTTATTCATAATCAATGTGGGTACAAATTTAGATCTCCCTTGATTTGATTTTTCTCTCATGAGATTTCTCCCTCATAAGATTTCTCTGTGATTCGAGGGCCGTTAATGGCGTATTTCTTGAATGTAGGATGATTTTGACCTCCTTGACCCATATTTTGATCTCTTGATAAACATCCCCAGGATTTATGGGATATTTGAGATCTTAATCTCTTTAGGATATATATATTGAGATGTTTTTTCAAGAGAATATAGTACCCTTTATATAGGCATGAATTAGGGTTTAGGATTGAGTTGCCTCCAAGAAACCCTGACTGAAATAGGACTCATCTTATAGAGTCCTGCAAAATTTCAATGTCTACAACATTGTTAGGAGTAATATATAACTTAAAATGAATTAATCGAGTGTCAAATTGAACAACATAGAATAGCTAGTTAGCTATCTGTCTAAAAGACTGAAAATACCTACTAGGCTAGGCTAGACAATGACTTCATCATTAGTTCATTAATTGCTTTGTGATTTTGTTGAGAACAAATTTCTCACCTGATCAATTGAAAAAAAACGTTTGCACCTCATACAACTTGACATTAATTGAGAGATTCAATATTTGTGGACTCAAAAAGTATAAAATTTGGATCAACTAATTTGTGAAACAAAAAGAAACCTCGATCGCACAACTTGCATTGTCCCCTTTGATATTGAGGATGCCGAATTTTAAGAAAGAAACGATCAAAAGATTTTAGGAAATAAAATCTTTGGAAGTTTATAGTCTAATCTGCCATGCAAGATTGCAATGACTTAGACAAATCAATATATTTTGATGTTTATTTTATTTGTTACTGCTTCGTCCATGTTTGACTTCTAATGCTAGTACTACTAAACAAAATGATAATTCTGTTATACCACCCCTTATTATTAGCATAAAATAAGTATAAAATAATAAA
This sequence comes from Solanum virginianum, assembly GCA_000787875.1. NCBI lineage: Eukaryota > Viridiplantae > Streptophyta > Magnoliopsida > Solanales > Solanaceae > Solanum > Solanum virginianum. Next base: position 55,316 of record DF360180.1, on the reverse strand, counting down.
TTATCACTTAATTTTTTAAAAAATGAAGGAAATTGTAATTAATTACCTGCAAACTGGAGAAGCGTGGGTGTTTAAGTAACTTGTCTAGTACTTGGGCTTTGACGGAATCAATATCAAGTGGTACTTTCCAACCCATGATTGCTACAATGTAAATATTATAGTTAGGTTCATGGAACATTCGAGAAGCTGGACTCAGTAATATTGCTTCATCTTCATTTAGTTTCTTTGATGTTCGTATAGGTTTGAGAGCCATTTTCTGTGCACCACACTCCATAATAATTTTTTAATTAATCAAACTATGACTTAGCATTATATAATGCTCAAAGTATTTAAACAGGAAAGGAAGCTTAGCTTTTATTGGGGGTACAAAGAGCAGATGCATTTCAACCATAAATAATTAACGCGAAAGCTTTTATTAAATTGGCTCAACCTTTTGATAATGATCGTTCCAAGCGATCGATGCATCATCCAACCAGTGATGGCTCGAATTAAAGTCATGGTTTAAAATGACTCTCGTTTAATAAGTTTAATTAAGAAATAATGTTACATTTGACATGATAATAAACATTTAATTGTAACATTTATTTTAACAAGGTCTAAAGGTTTGAAATTATTTTGGAAAAATTATTTTAAAAAGCAAATTATCTTTAGCTAGACAAATATATATCTAGGTGATTTTTCATCCAGTCATTTGCCTTGTGTGATAATCCACCACATCATTACATCACTTAGGCGCCACTTGGCATAAAAACTGTCTATGTGGAAGCTTACCTAGAAAGAAGATAGTCTTAGTGGAACATTCTAAAGAAATGTAGAGATTTCTCGTATGATAGATCCTAAAATATCACAGAGTTGTATAGAAAGTCCTTAAAATATTTTAAGATTATAAAGATTCTAGAGAATGGGACTTATTTATAAATATATGTAGGGATTTATTTAACAATTATAATTATGATATTAGTTCCTAAGTAAATAATATAAATAGAAGAGTATTCATTTGTGAATCATCAAGCAAAAAGCAAAAATCAATCAAAGTTGAAAAAATTATGGGAATTGACAAATATCTACTGGTACTAATATTTATATAAAATAAATATAGTTTCAATTATTAATTATAAATAATGGATATATTTTATTAGATTTTGCTATTACTTGCGGACCCACTAATTCAAATTGTATAAAATTTGAAAATACAAGTATTTTCATAGAAACCCATTTTTTCAAAAATTTATACAAATCTCCTTTTATCTCTCCTCTCTAAATTCAATAATTTTGTTCTTTAATTATCTCAATTATATTAAATTTTAATTTTTGAAACTTATCATCCTCCCCTAAATAGCAATCCATCTTCAACTGCAATTTTTTCTTTTAAAAAAAATAAAATAATTGGGTTATATATGTTTACATTTTTTTCATTAAAATTAGTTTATTGCTTTGTTCAACCTTGTATTCAATTTTTTTTTTTTTGTCTTTTCTGCCAAATTAATGTGAAGTTGGTTTACTACTAGATTATGAATATGACTATTTTTATCTTTTTAGAGAGGATCCCTTCAATTGTATAAATCAATCAAAAGAATCAAATTCAATTTATACATTCTATATTTTTGTATATAATTGTATATAATAATGAATTTATATGATCTCACCAACAATACATTATATAATATCATGTAAATATAAATCTTTACAATGTTTATATACAAAATATCTTATTGTATACAATAATATTGTGTATTATCAAAATTTTTGTACAAATGCACATAAATATATAAATACTTTATTAAGATACGAAACAAATCATAACTATTGTTTATATGTAATCATTGATAGCCTTCTTGAGCATTACATGTACTCACAACCATGTCCATGTGTATCACCATTAATTTTTTATTATTCAGTCTTGTACTCAATCTTCATCTTGTCTACCAAATTAATTCTAAGTTGACTTTTTTTGTCTATCAAATTAGTATGTAATATTTAAAATCTCTCGAGACACATATAAAATGAAAGAGAAAAGATATAAATTCTTACTTCTCAACTTGTTTTAAAAAATCAGTTATATGTTTAAAGTATTATGGTGATCTATTCTACATTTTTACTATTTAAAAATGAATTTATTTATCCCCTAAAATTGACGTGATAAAAAATATTATTTAAAATGTCTTTAATTTATCATATTTCACCATCTCCATTATACCTGATTTTTTCTCTTCAACTTTGTCAGTGGTTGATATAATTAATGATTGAGTTTTAAAAAATAAAATATAATGGTGAATTTGTTGATAATTTGGTGGTGGGTGGCAAAAAGGGGGAATTGAAGGTGGTAAAAACAGAAGAAATCGATTTCAATAATAGTAGTGGTGGATTTCTACCTTTTGATGGCGATGATGTAATTTTGGTGATTAGTTTGGTTATGAATATTAAATTTTGTGGTATTTTTTTTTATAATTTTTATGAAAACGATGAATATATTATGATTTTGATTGTGATTCCGATTCTATATATATATGATGAAATTTATAACTGCTCTTTAAATTTTTTATGGTGCAATATATGAACTTGATAGTAATATGATGGTAATAGTAGTGATTCCAGGATGATGTTCATAATATTGAAAAAGATGCAATTGAAAGACATGAAATTTTTTTTCAAGATCTGATATGACAATGAAATAGCATTGATGTGGCGTGAGTGGATACCTTCCATTATGAGAGTGATATTATGCATTTTAAGAATAAATAAACTCACTTTTAAATAATATAAATATCTAGTAAATTGTGATAATAATTTAAATATATATAATTGACTTTTTAAAACAAGTTCAAAATTGAATTTATGCTTTTTCTCTAAAATGGAAATGATTTAGTAGACATTTAAAGGGCGGTGGGTTGATTGACGTAATTGCTTTTTATTTTTTTTTTTTAAGTTTAATGGTTATCCCTGTGCCATTTGTTAATATCTAACAAGTACAAGAGACACAGATGAGACTTGCTGTTGACAGTTGAGGCCCAAACAAACTTGTGAACTATTGAATTTAGATGTATACCAAAAAGTGACTCAATATTTAGCATTAAATAGGATGGGAGATCTTTGTCTTTTTGCATACTGAATAATTCAGAAGTTAGCTAGGGAGTCACCATCTAATAGTAATATATAGTGAGGGTGGATGAGTCCGGTGCACCGGGCTCACCCACCCTCACTATATATTGCTATTAGATGGTGACTCCCTAGCAATATATAGTGAGTGATTAATATTTCCAATAACATCACTATGTAGGTAAATCTTAAGTTTTAATTTGTGAAGTCATTTAGTGATTGTTAAAATTTTAACCGAACAAATTAAATCTATTTTAACATTTCATGTATATATATAAAAGAATAATTTCTTTCCAAATATTCACACTGATTCACCTAGACTTTTGTGACATTTAACACCAAGTGTCATGTCTAAAATAAAGTAGATTGATTCTATATATATTAAAATTTTGAGAGATACTTTTGAACTACATTAAAGGGATGCTATAAATGTTAACAAAAACCTTCAATTTTTTTATGGAAGACATCAATTTTCATATTTGCTCTTGTATATATAGACTAGGTGTTTGATTAATTATGGAAGGGGTCGTTACATTCGTTTATTAGAAATTTCGAATAGAATTGAATTACTGCTAGACATAAAGTTAAGGGGAACTAATTAACACACAAGAGAGAGAAAAATGGGATTATGATGCCAGCTAGTGTGTTACATAATTAAATATTTTGTGATAAAAAGTTTAGTCGTCTAGATATATCATCAAACTAAGTATTTTAGAAAGAAACTCCCGAGAGTCAGAAATATTGAAGGAATGGTTATAGAAATTCAAAATAAGTAGATTTTCGGAAGATAAATCTAGTATAATCCGGATAAATATAAAGATAAATTAAACAACGATTTTTCCTCGTTAACCACAAACTTCCAAAGACTAAACTCCCTATGTATCACACAAGTTATATAAACGTCCTTAAATATCTCTTAGGTACAAATTAAACATAGTAATAACTACCTGAAAAGAAAATATCACGAAATACGCTGCAAATTAAGTTTAACAAGGAAGAGGATAGAGAGATTAGGGAGGTGATCATTAAACCCCAACAATTGGATTAATTAGCTTTTTTCTTAATTACAATTACAAATTTGTGTTGCTCATTGAAACGCTAATTAATACTTGGAATGGAATGGTCCCCAAAATATGCTGCCAATGCATATCTTGACACCCTCAAGTTGGTAAGCCACCTATTTAATTATATACATCTCTTCCTTTTCGTTATGTTTCGAGCATCCCTTGGGTTGCGGCTCTTTCCGGCCCCTGCTAATGCTAGTTGTTTTGTGCATGGGGCTATCCTGCCCATATAAACTATGTAATTTTAACGAACAAAATTCTGAATTCTTGTACATGGTAGCATGACAAAGCCATTGATATCCATTTGAGATTAACATTTCCCTCTTACAATATTTACAATATCAACCCTTTTAGGAAAAAAAAAGGGGGGCAAGCTCCGTGCATTAAAGCTCCAGCTATTCACAGGGTTTGGAAAAAGATCTGACCACAAGGATCTATTATACACAATCTTACCTTGTATTTGTGTCATTGACTGTTTTCAATGTTATAACTTGTGATCAGGTCACGTAGCAGTAGCCCTTATGGAAAACATTTTCCAAATAATGTTATCAATTAGATTATTCCTATTTGTGGTCGGGCCCTTCTCCGGACCCTGCGCATTGCGGGAGCTTAGTGCACCGTGCTCGTCCTATTTGAAAAAGAACATATTGCATGTGATCTAAGTTTAGTATAATTAGATTCAATTGAAATATTGAGCCAGCAGATTGCATTGCAAAGGTCACGCGATCAAACCCGAATCACATCAAATCCCAATATTTGAATAATTATTTTTTGCAGTGTAGCAAACACAAGCAGATGTGCAATTCATGCAGTAGTGCAGGAACACAAGAACCAGAGTGCAATGAATTCCTATCAGCTTTAGCAGCTGGAATGAGCGCGAAGCTAATAGTGGAAGTCACCACCGAAGGCTCTCCCTCAACCGTGGCCTTAGCAGCTGCAGCTCGTCAAACAGGGGGGAAATTATTATGCATCATTCCCGAGCCAAAACTGGACAAAACACAAAAAGTAATTCAAGAAACAGGGCTAAACGACATGGTAGAATTCAAAACAGGGGACCCTGTTGAGATCTTGCACGACTACGAGAACATTGATTTCTCATTAGTCGATTGCAAGACTAATGATTACGACGTGTTGATGGAGAAGCTCGACGTTAATCCTAAAAGATCAGTCGTCGTTACGAATAATGTAGAAGGGAGAAAAGGGGCGGGAGGACATTTGAAGAAAGTGGAGAATAAGGTTAATGTAAGGTCACTACAGCATCCCCTTGGTAAAGGATTACAAGTTACTATGATTGGTAAAAGCACAGAGTTTGGTAAGAAGGAAAATAGGAGCAAATCAGGATGTTATGCTCATTTAATTAGAGGTGGAGACAAAAAAAATGGACATATAGTGAAAAGAGGTGATAAGAGCAAATGGGTTTTTGTTGTTGATGAAAAAAGTGGTGAGGAACATATTTATAGGATGCCAAAATCATCTGGATTTGGAACTTTTGAAAATGATACAAAAATCCCTGAATCTGTAAAGGTCACAAGTTCCATCGTTAGACCTTGATTCTAATTAAAAATATGGCTGTTTCCAAGAACTTACAAATGAAAAATGCTGCAAATGATTGCACAATTTTCAAGTGAACAGAAGAGAAATGTGAAGGCACTTGTAAGATGAAGTTGCTCCGAGTGTTGTGGCAAAGTTAAAAGAGTTCCTTTTTTCTAATTTTTTCTTAATTTTATACCTTTTGTTGTAATTTCTATTTCAGTCCCTCCCTTTTTTTCTTTTTTTGCTTTTTTGTGGGGAAGGAGAAGGGGAAGAAGGGGCAGTGGAGATTATTGGTTGTATTTAGGAGAGGGGATAGTGAATTTTCAGCGTGTCTGGAAATATCATTGTATTGAATATCCTACTTCGAAAAACAAATGCAGACTTAATCCAATAATAAATAATTTAAATTGCTTTCTCTGTCTCAATTAATATGATATTTTTTATTTTTTGAGAGTCAAACAATTTGAGTTTGACTGAGAATTTGCGCATAGAATCTTCAAATTTTTTGAAATTTATATATTTTCAAACTACCTAAAAAGTACTACAAGTCACAACAATTGATAATTCAAAATATTTAAAAATATATATAAAAATTTTATGGTCAAAGATAGATTAGTTTGAATCTCAAAATCCGAAAGGTGCCACATAAATTGATACGGAGGAAGAGTATATATGTAGTTCTAAGTCATATCCTATACTAGTACAATTGCATCAACTTCTGTTTTCTTTGGTGATTCGAGGACTCAATTTTTGTTTATCACTCACTATAACATTCATCTATAATTCAAGTGGTAGCTGAGGTCCTCTCTATATTTTTTTTTAATCTTTTGAATTATTTGAGTAATCAATGATTGTGATCAATAGTAGTATTTTTTTTCTTTATGTAGTTTCTGAATATGTAGATCAAAAAGTTAAAAAAATGCATGTGTAGATCAATGATAAAACTTAAAGAGATTTGATTCTCTCAAAATTCGATCAGTGCCACATAAATTAACTCAAAAGAAATAATACAACATGATTAAGATTATCAGAGACAGAGTTATATACCCTTCGTCAAAAAATTATATTATATATATGGATCCAACTTATTAATTTATGTTTATATACTTAATGATGAACCCTTCAAAACATCCATATATAATTCAAAATTTGAGTAACAAAATTTTATTTATTTTTATCGAGTAAAATTCATGTTGAAACATAACATCAACTCCCAAATGCATTTCTTTCAACTTCAACTTGTACTCTCTTTTTTTTCTAACATCAACCAGTAGTAATATCTTATGGAACTTATTTTCTTTTACAGAAACCCTTTACAAAACATGAGAATCTGGATACATTAATTCAGTTCCAGCTATAAAAATTAGGGTTTTTAAGGATCACCAAGTAACATTTAAAGCATGATACATTGAACATAGAGATAACTTAAGAAGTAGAATTAATATTTTTAGATTATTAAATTAATGTGTCCGGATGAAAAGAAGAGATATTTGAAACTTTTGGAAATGGGCAGGAATAATAAAAAAAAAATATGATAAATAAAGAAGTTTAGTTAGGTAATTGTCCATGATTGGTTATTTGAATTACTTCTATTAATTATATTGTTAATCTCAATTTAGCTGTTACAAAAAAAAAAAGGAAATAGTTACAATAAATGCACCTTCATATTTTTGTTTTCCCTTTTTCATTAACATAATTAAAGGAAAAAGGACCCAACACACGTGACATTATGATTTATCCACGTGGATAATTTTTTACCCCATTCCTACATTTCCTCAAGATCTCTGTCTCATTTTATTTGCAATGTTGAAGAATCGCAATTAACCTCAATAAATAACCGGCTTAGACCTACTTTTACCCCAAACCTCTTACACATAAATATAATTAGCAAATACTTAATTTAACTACTCTTACAGATTTGGTAAAGACAGACAGTTAGAAGTTCTCTTTTCTATATAGTTGTCAATGTTGTTTGTTAAAAGATTAATCAGGAATAAAATCATGATGATCATCACCAGCCACTTACAACCACCATCCCCACCACCTTCTTATTCAATCTTTAATAAACCTTCAACTTCAAGAAAACAAGTTACTAACAAACACCCTTTACCTACCTTCATCCTCAACAATTTCTTCATTGCCCACACTACAACATTGGCTGCTCCAAGTTTTGATTCATTTTCTTGGTAGAGAAAAACAAGAAAATGAATCGAATCTCGAGATTGTTGGTGCTGTCCATGTTCTTTGTGATTTTGTTTGGTTTTCAAAGAGAGAAGAATGTGGTCGTTATGGCTGTTGATGAAGATGAAAACGCGCTTTGTAGCGTTAATCTTGCAGAATTTCTCCCTCCTCCTTATGGTGGTCTTGAAAATATGGTTTGTCAAACTGTTTGGAACTCTTTCCTGCTACGTGTAAGTATTCCTTAACATTACACAAAATCTGTAATTGGCATTTGGATTTATAAGATAACGGAAGGTGTCAGTCTTTTCAGGACAGACCAAAAAAAAAAAGGCACCAAACAATATTGAACATCATGTAGGCTGTCGCAGCTTATAATGCAATTATAATGACTTTCAAATAAAATTCTGATTACAGTACTCTCAGAGTAAAGACAATGTGATCACCATTGTGTTATCGACCATTTACACAAGTGGATGGATAGGAATGGGATTCTCCCCCGATGGAATGATGATCAATTCTAGCTGTATGGCTGGATGGGTGACTCCTGCAGGTCATGGAACAATCAAACAGTATTATGTTGAGGGCTTCACTCCCTCGAAAATCATTCCAGATAAAGGAGAGTTGCCATTGACTACTGTTCCACCTCTCATCTATCTTCGAGGTGCCACAGTTTACTTGGCCTTCCAGTTGAAGTATCCAACTCCCTTCAAAACTCAACCAATGTTACTAGCCTTCTCCACCAAATATCCTCAGCACCATCTAACCGCTCACGAGGATAAAACCACCATAAAATTTGACTTCTCTTCAGGTCTGGCTATTGCTGTCTCTCTAAGTATCAAGTTTAACTTCTCCTATTTCAAAAATAATTAACATAATTTCTCTTTCTCCTCAGGTTTGTCATATGCAGCTACTGCTACACCAACTAACTATATTAGCTCAAAGACCCATGGGGTATTGGGTATATTGGGATGGGGGCTATTCTTGCCCTTTGGAGCAATTTTTGCAAGATACTTTAAGAACCAACCATTATGGTACTACTTTCATGTATCTGCTCAATTCATAGGATTCATACTAGGACTTGCCGGGGTGATTCTCGGAATTCAGCTCAACAAGAAGCTGCAACCCGATATTCCAGGACATCAAGGCATAGGCATTCTTATTCTTGTGCTTAGTGTTCTTCAGGTTTGTCCCTAATCTCATTCAACAAAAATGATGCTGAAAACTTGATGAATCATATGCTAAAACCTATGATTTAACTGCTGGAACACTAATCATAGAGGAGGAATAAATTAGAAAAGAATGACAAACATGTTCATTCTATTGAATGGATGCTTTCCTTATTAAAATTTGTGTCAATGACTTGATGCATGTGTTATGTCAAATATTTTAGGATCATAGAAAATGTTCTAAAGTTTGCTTTACTTTTACAATCACATAGGTTTTGGCATTCTTTGCAAGGCCAGATAAAGACAGCAAGTATCGCAAGTACTGGAACCTGTATCACGGGTGGGTGGGGAGGACTGCTCTCTTGTTTGGAGCTGTGAATATAGTATTGGGGATGCATTATGCAGGCGCAGGGCCAGGATGGAAAATAAGTTATGGAATTGTTCTTTCTTCAACAATCCTGACATGCATCATCCAGGAAACGTTGTTAAGACTAAAGAAGTTGGATGAACCAACTCTTCCTTCAGATTATCCTATAAATTCAATCTAGCAAAGATCTATTAATTGTAGATAGACTGGGTGAACAGGTGGATTCCTCCCCCCTCGCCTTTCATTCACCGCTAGGAGTGCTCTCTACCATAGTTGTATAGAATTCTATCCAAAAATATGTTTTTGTAGGTGAATGTGGATTCTACAGGCTCAGTACTCTCAAGGGTCAAGCCTCCTTAAACAAACTCAAACACCTTTGCCAGTGCTCTTCAAAATTTCCCCTCTGAAAGAAACAGAACTTTCCCTTCTTCATTTCACATTCTTCAGTGATTTTGAAGAGACTACATGTATTGATAACTTTTACATAGCAAACATTTGTTTGCAGAATCACCAGTATAGTCTAACAATTAGACATGATTGCTTTGGATAATATCCAGCCAGCCTATAGGATGAACAGGTATTGTTCTCAGCAATGACAAGTACTGAGTTTTTCAGTACCTTTTAATATCAGAGCTTGTAATCATTTTATGTAACTCTAGATTCTACTGAGTATTGTAAGGGGTCGTTTGGTAGGGTGTATAAAAATAATGTTAAATAGAGTGCATTAGTTATGCTTGTGTTAATTATGATGAGATATTATAAGTGTGCCTCTGCAAGCTTCCTTTGTACTTAGAAATCAATTTAGATCAACATTTGCAGTTGCTCGCTCTTTATTGCACTGAGAAGAGATGGTTGTGCATCCCATTAGAAAGTGAAGCTAATTCATGCCAGAATCAGAATGAAATGCTTATATATGATATGAGAGAGAGAGGAATTATACACAGAAAACGGAAACAACATATCTCATTCATGAAGAAAGATACAAAACAGTAATACATGTCAATGACGAAGTAAGCACAACAACTTGGTTAATGGTCAATAAACTCAATTAAGCACTTTCCAGAACTCCATCCAAATCAAACCCAAAAATCTCAGAATTCTTTCCATATCATTTTAGATTGAACTTAGAGCAGAATATATTGCATACAACTCTGCAAGTCCTAGATCAGATGCAGATATACTTTGTTGGAGCAGTCGAAGATAATTTGGTAACGTATACAAGTCAGTGAAACCAATAATCACTAGCAACTGAGAAATAATAAGAAAATGATTTAATTCTATATTGCACTATGGTCCTAAAAGGACAAAAAAATGTTCTAACCAAACTGTGAATCTTACACAGGAAAGACAACTCCTTAGCGTCAAAAAGTATGTTGAGAAGTAAACCTGCATGTCAATAAGAAAAACATGTATAAGCAGAAACCATGCACTCTTGCTACATGGACTAAATTAATATCAGATGCATTAAAGAGTTGAAAATATAGTGCCATAACAGTATGCAGTTTCGATAATTTGTAGAAGTCTTCTATAGAAAGATATAGGATTGCAACCATATGCTACATGAGGCTACAACTTAGCATATTCGCTCACTGATACGTCACTCACTGAATCTAATTAGAATTCTACTGTATCTCAAAAGTAAATAATTCCATTAATGTTATCTCAAGTGGTTTGTTGGTCCAGCAAAACCAAGATGAATCTCTACTTTCCCGAAAAGCAAAAGAATGACTAAGCAAAGGATGATCTTTTTACCCAATTGACAACAGAGAATGGCCTAGGTGAGGAGAGTAATATCTCTTGAAGAGAACTAACCTTCAAATTAAACTGAGGCATAGTCTGAAAGTCAACTAACATCAAAGCCATGAGAATTGGAAGAGCAATAAACTCCAGCAGACATGATATACGATCAACAAACATGTATACTCGACTTCAATGGACAATCCTGCTAGGATTATCTGGTAAAAGATAAAAACAGCCTCAAGTAGCAGTCGTTATTCCATGTTCATGTGGATTAAAGCTGGTAGAGCTGGGAACCTCAGTCTCCCTTATAACCCTGCTATATACAGCTTTGAAGGGCTGAGAAGAATATGGTCTCTTGAGCAAACTTATGGGCATTCTTAGAGTTTGTTTGCGGTTCCTCCGGCCCCGTACCAAAATGTTGAAGGTCTTCTCATTATCCGTCTCCGTAAGATTTCTTTGCACATAATTATCACTGCAACTTCCGGTCTTCTTATTTGATCCACTGCCTTCTTTGGATTGATTGCTGGACAACGTAACAAAATGTGAATTTGGAGTATTGCTTGTTCTCTCTTTTTCTGATCCAACCGCAGCTAAGCTCTCTACTGTTTCTGATGCTGGAAGACTTGCATCTTCCTTAACTTCATCTCCGGTGTTGAGATCTACTGGTAAGCTTGTTGTCAAACTAATGCTTTCAGAATTATCAGATAGCTCCTTAGCACCGGAAATTGAGTCAGTTATAGGCTCAATCAAAGGTGGTGAGATAGAAAACTCGACTGGGTGGCAGCCAGGCCAAACTGTAACAGGAACATACTCTGATGCATTAGGAGCTATATTGCATTGCCAAGCATAATGATTTGGATGGAAAGTGCTGCTATTCATGGGAAACGTACTTGGAGGTAATGTCTGGGGTTGAGAATATGGAGGGTAGATAAAGCGCAATGGGTGCATCATGTTTGGGGTGTGTGGAGGTGAAGGGTACAAGTGATGAGGGGAGGAGCACATTGGATTGGGCAAAATGGTCGGTGGTCCTTGATGAAGTGGCACGTTCACTGACCAAGGGCCAACATGCGGCCGTGTTCCAGGAGGAGAAGGGAGATTAATGTTCAGAGGCACTGGTGCTACGCGGGGAATGGTTGGGGAAGGGCTGAATGGTGCTGCTGAGGCAGATAGCTTTCTGGACAATTCTCGACTTGCCTCACTTGTATGAGATGACGCAGATTTTACCTTCAGATGATCCATATCTTGCAAGTTCATGTTCGAGATATAGCCAGGACTTAAACTGCTTGATGAGTCCTCTTCACAGGGATCCACTTTGGGAGCATTTTCAGAAGTGGGGACATCATGACTAACCTGTTCCATTGGACTAACATCAACATGTCCAGGCAGAATAGATGCATTTTCACATATCACATCTGAAATTTCACCATCTTTTAGATCACTCATTTGAATTTCTTCTGTTTTGTCAGTAGCCACTATTTCACCTTTTACATTATCAGCAGAATCTGCAACAAGATCCTGAATGTTCCCTTTCTCCATGGATTCTGCATCTCTTACCATTGTTTTGGAATTTTCTTCTGCTCCGTTGCTCTCCTCTCCAAGTTTCATAACATCTTTACTGTCAGGAATTTCATCTTCAGAATCTCTCTCCTGCAAAATAGAGATGGTACCTGGCGGGGCAAGTGCTACTTCCTTATAGGAAGGAGATTTTCCGAGGTTTACTATCGAACTTCTCTTTGATAGCGATCCACCAACCTCTTTTGTTGCAGAAACTTGGATCTGCTCCGATGAAGTATTTAACAAATCTCCTCCAGTCGTGGAGATCTCAGGAACAGCATCTCTGACAGAAGATGACACGGACTTTACACGGTAGGCCACAGCTTTTATGACTCTTCGACCAAGTTTGGCACCAGGAGTTTGACTTTTTGCTATGTAATAATCTGCATAACTTCCTGGTGATGTCCGTTTCTTTAAGACATAATATTTACTAGCTTGATAGTTATTTTTCAATTTAGCATGATCAACATCAGAAACTGGATCCTTTTTCTGGTAAGCAAGGACCTTGCTGATAGTTTGACGTCTCTGCCTTCGTCTTCGTCCATAGAAACCACCTGACCTTGGTCTCTGCACTGCCTGCCATCCATCTTCTGCTTCAGCAGAAGGGTCAGATATGACTTCACGGACCGTAGACTTCTCAATTGAAATTTCCTTCAGCAAAGGTCCAGATTGGATGGGTTTGTTATCAGCAACTCCTCCATCTCCATTGTGATGGTATTCAATTACTGTGTCAACAGGTTCCATATTCATCTTTGGATCAGTGTGATCTTTGACAATTTGTTTCTCCTCATCTGACTCTCCTTTTAAGACATCTTTAGAACTGCCAGAGTTTGGTATGGCAACATTGCTTTGATCAGATTTTCCCTTCACCTGAGAAATAAGAGCCTGGAAAAAAAATAGCAAAAAGGAGAAGGATAAGAAAAGGGGAACATGTGCACTTTTACAATATATGGAGCATTATTTGCACATTCCATGTGGAAGCATGATAGGCAGTTTATCAGGCATATGCATGTGAGCTTCAAGTGCAAGAACATTAAGGCAAACAGACCTTAGAGTGCCTGAAACATGTCAAAGCTTCTAAACATTACCAGTTTTCGTTTAAACTAGTCCAACCATTCCCTCCCCTCTTCCAGACAGTTATTACAGATGATAGACCCTCCAGCAGAACATGATTGTTTCTGCTTATTTTTATAACAAGTTTGCATAAGATGAACAACTTCATCCAAGCTTATTTTCATGTATCTATTCATGCTGATTCGAATTGGAAAATCATAAGCAAGAAACAAATATTGTGTTCCAATCACCTCGTACCTTTGAGACAAAACCTTTTCTTTTTGATCCAACATCTCTCCCTTTGGCATCGGGACTTGGATTGATGTAGTCGAGCAAATCTGACACACTGCACAATAGAGTCCGTCACCACAAGATTTAAACTGAAATATTGTACATGTTTGTGAAATTCACTGTGCATAAAAATTATGCAATTACAAGTCAGGAACAAAAAACTTTTACATTGGCAGCCATTGAGCATTGTCCTTTCTAAACAAATGCATATTCCTAAAACTCAGGATCTTCAGAAACACCAAATGGAGTGTCATAACAAATTATAAAAAGATGGATTGAAGGCATTGGTTCAATAAAATAATTGGGACGCCTTTGAGCAAAATCAAAGAGATTGAACATGACGGCATAGTGAATCATCCTGTAATTTCAAAGCAAAAGGACTAGACAGTGGGCAAAAGAAAACATCAAACATATGCTCTGGCAGATTATGATGATTCATGTCCTTCAGTTATTACATTATCATGCAGTCTAATAAGAGCTAGAACAGAAATTAAGGTCGTCTGGTTTACTCATTAAGTCTACCAAAAAGATTTAATTTAAGCAATACATGCAAATATACCTCAAATGACCCTTGCTAGCTATTGATGCATCAGGCTTCTTAGTTCCATTTCGAGCAGCTTCTTGCTGTTCAAATGCTTTTGACTCAAAATACTCAAGCCATGCAGCAGCATCCTTCGGCAAAGATCAGAATTTTTTTAAAATTATGAAAATACATGGCTGAAGTTAGAATGCAATAGCCATAAAATTTTTTAAAGAAACCGATACTGTAAGTCACTTTTCAATAGTGTCATCACCTAGATGTCACCAAAATAGAGATGATATGACATTTAAAGACAACCTAATTAGTTAGAAACATCTGGAGTTATGCTCCTAGTAGTTTACCCATAAGAAACTGTGTAAAGCTCAACTCCCAGCAGACGCATTATTGTTTAAAGCCATTTTGTTTCTCAAAAAAAAAAAAAAAAGAAACTGTCTGTGTAAAGCACTGATTGCTATTATTTGATGTATCATAACTTCACAACGAAAAACGAAAGTAAAGTGCCAGCTAATGCAATTTGTTCATCCATCTTTTCTCTGGAGCAAAAGAGCAGGCCTACTGATCGTGTAGATGTGTGTGAGACAAAAGTTAACCTGTGTGCGAAGATCATCTGGACCAAGCTTTGATCTAAGTATCTGCAAGGTTGTTTGCTCATGCTGAACACTCAAAGGATAAGCTTCCATCAAAGAGAGTGCAATTGCTATAGCATGGTAACTTGCAGCTGTCTGGAAATTACAGAAGCACAAAGATAACTAGATAAGAGAGGTGCAGGCAAGAATCAGTATAGATAATTAACCAGGTTCATTAGAAATGAAAGGGCGTCTGATTATGTTGCAAGAAACTAAGACGTACTCATTTCGAAGAGCTACAATATAGTGACAGAGTTTGTTTAACAGCTGGAAGGTTTCAATCTTCCACATGTTCAACCAAGTTCAAGATAGAACACTATGCAAGCTTGAACCAAAGATGACTAGTTTTATTAGCTAAACTACCAAAAACAAAGACAAGCACACCATGCTCTGAGTTTCTGATAGAGATTACGGAGTTTCAAATATCCCAGTCTAAGGCTATTAATATACTGAAGATTGTCAATCAAGTGCTTTATTGCACTAAAATGGTTTGCAGGGATGGGTGGAGAAGCAATTTGGATCTCTCTTCATCACAATAACAATTAACATAAGATTGGAACGCTTCATGATTAACCCTTATTTCCTTTTTGCACTTTGGGACCCCGATGTGCTAACAATGAATACTCACTTTGAAGCCGATTCAGAAAGAAACCTTAAGGACAGTCAATTGTTTAAGATCACATTGAAGTTAATCGATTAAAATGAAAATATGAGAAGATTCAAAAGAAAATGGAATACTGAATGGACTTTTAGGTCTGCAACTCAATAGTTAGCATGTCTTGCTTATCTTAAGAGTATCTGAGGTCAATAGCAGATGACAGATGTCAAATCACAAACAAAAGAAAAGGAACCATCCACCTGCACTGATTCTTACTTGTGAACACCTTAGCCCAGCAGGCAGGCCATAATCATCAGAAACAATAACTTGAATGGCATTACTTCTTTTCCTATAGTCAAATACACATAATGCATACACAGCAGTTGATGATAAAGCAATAACACATACTCAACTACACTTGTTGACGTGAAAACTACCCTGAATCCAGCCCCTTTTTGTTAATCAAGTGAATACTCATCTCATAAACTAGGAAATAAGATGCAACTTTTTTTTCTGAATAAAGCCACTTTAGTTTGATAAGCTTAGAGAACTAGAAGGAGCTGTGAATGCTAAAAGTAAAACAAAATACTTATAAGCTCCAGAGGAAGAAGAAAGGAACCTGAATATGATCCGGACCGAGTAACTTTTGGTTACACTTCAAAGCTTTATGGAGATATCTGAGGGCAACATGCACATTACCGAGCCCTTCCTCCATCATAGCCACATTTATATATGTCGCCGCAGTGTTTGGATGGGAGGAGCCACATGTGAGATGCAACAAATAAAGAGCTCGTTTTACATACCTATAAAATGGGAATGGTAAATTGCCATAGAGTGTGAATGATAACAGGGAAAAAGTGAAGAAAAGTCAAAAAAATTATTAAATCATTACTATTTAATGTTACCTCGGAAACAGCCTCTCTACTTAGGTAGTGGTAAGGTCTGCGTACATTCTCCCCTCCACAGTC
>DF360180.1:23583-38517 GCA_000787875.1 Solanum virginianum | reverse complement strand
GGTTTTTGAGATGAGGGTTCCCAGGAAACAGCCTCTCTACTTAGGTAGTGGTAAGGTCTGCGTACATTCTACCCTCCACAGACCCCACTTGTGGGATTTCACTGGGTATGTTGTTGTTGTTGTTACTATTTAATGTTAAAAGTGGGAAGCAGACACAGTGGTACAATCTTTCATTATTGACGGTGCAAAAGTTTTCACCGTGTTGATTTGGTGTTTTTTCTTGTTTTCAAAAGGAAATATTGAATTAGTGCTACTGAGCCTAAAAGCTGCGTAACCCCATCTGCAAACTTTATTAGTTGAAGTATCACTCAAGATCATATTCCACGACCAAAGTACCACTGCTACATAAACTTCAGGCCTAGCACAGCTATTGGTAAACCTCTTTCCCGCTAACATTAAACATTTCCTCACGAATCAAGCTAGCAACTAGGTTGTATCTCTCTGCTAGACTAACATAACACTTGTCCAAATTGTTGCTCCGATAGTGAATAAAAATTTTAACAGCAACGACTACCACACTTTAGTTCCTAACAAGTTGCGGTCAGGCCGGTCAGCTACCACTGTTATAGTTGTTGGTATTTAAAGCAAGTTTTAGGCATTTTATGTCAATAAGACAATTACTCCATAGAATTAAAGAAGACTATGTTTGACCTGTGCAGTTATTAGGAGTATGATAATGAATAATTTTGAGCTTGGATAAATTTTCTAAAATAATGGTTCAAAGATGCAAAAATGGGAGCATTCAGTTGGCAACAAGTCACACCAGGTTTTGACTAATATAAGGTACAGTTGTATTCTTTTATGCCAGCTTGAATAGTTGAGAGAGAGTAACTTGCCATCTTAGCGAAGATGACAAGTTTATCGAGACAGATCGAGGAAAAGTGTATAGTCCTATTGGGATGGGGGAGTAAACTGAAAAACGTACATGAGCATTGAGAAAACGAAAACCAGATACTCAAGACAGAAAAATGTCTAGTTTGGGATAATGAACCTCCAACTCCACTTCTATAGTTTGTTCTTTTATTTCTTTTTTCTTTTTGTTCCTATTTTCTTTTTTTTTTTTTTTTTTTTTTTTTTTTTTTTTTTTTTTTTTTTTTTTTTTTCTTTTTTTTTTTTTTTTTTTTTTTTTTTGCTTATTTTAGTTGTTGGCACCACCAAGAAATTTTAAGTACTTGGCAATTTAACAGGAACAGACATACTTGAGAGCCAGCTCTGTGTGTTGAAGTCGGTAATAGAAAACTGCAAGATCGCCATAACTTTTCATGGTGTCTGGGTGATCGAGGCCCAACTCTCTTTCATTTATGTCCAAGGCCTTTTGCTGATAGATTGTGGCCTGTCATGGATACAACCATCATCAACACATTTAAGAGTTGAATATGGTTAGAAGTCAGAGTAGTGAAAGCTGGCAGAAAGAGTAACAATGTAGGACAAAGGAGGTCTATGCTGAAGAGCTTCTGAAGAATACCTGATTAAAATCACCGGTGTGATACAGCACAACAGCAAGAAGGCTGTAAGCTCCAGCAGTCATCCGATGGTATGGACCACATACTGCGACCAGCTTGGCAAGAGCCTGAAAGCACCCCAAAAATGTAGCAGTAGTCACATGGTATGCAATAACATATACCATTCATCACCAAGGCTTAGCTTATTTTTTTATTCTAATTCCAATATTTTCAAGGTATATCCAAGACCAACAAAAGGAAGAAGTCTAAGAAGCCATGGAGTTGCGAAGCCCACCAAATTAACTTGGTTTCTCTACAATAGAAAGTTCCATTGGAAGAATGGAGAATGTAATGTAAAACTTTTTTCTATCTAGGAAATCAATTACCTTAGTCCCATAGCTTACGGCATCTTCAAGTTTTCCCTTATCCAGAGCTGTTTTGGATGATTCCAAAAGCTGCCTTCCGTCTGCAGAAGAGCAAGCAGCTTGCTGGAGAAAAGGAGACACAAAGATACAAGGAGAGTAGGAAAAAAGTTTATAAGTATGAACAAAAGAGAACTCGGTATAATATCTCCTTGTATTGAACACGTTGACAGGGTTGCATTATCACCTTATGTACCGGTACTAGGCTGACAATGTCTACTTTTTGAAAAGGACTTGGGGAACTCATATCATAATCTCTTGGAACCAGTTCAATTCCCACCTAGACAGAAAAAGTACTCGTAAGTGTTCCTGTGTATAGAATAAAAACTCTAGTAACATTCATTTCCATCACCAAAGTATTCAAGTTTATCTGCAGAAAAGCTATATCTTTGCCCAAGTTAAATATTTAACGAAACAAATAAGCCACAGTAAATAAAACATACATATAACTCATATACCTTCTTTACAATTGGCTAGTGATGTCTTCGCAAACATTTTTCTTCAATTTATTTTCATTTTTTTATTGATTATTCTTTCCCATTTCAAAGAAAGGGAGAACTAAGTGTTCAATATATTCTCAAAGGAAAGGTCAAAAATAGCCAAGTGTGAAGCCTAACAAATCCATCAAATGCAACCACCCAATGACCCAAAGACAAATGTTAGATGTATAATATATACTGAATGATAACTGTTCAAATTTTCATCATTTAATTACAAAAAACATTTAATGAATTTTTAAAATTATGGAAAAGGATTATAACCAAGGAACAAACAGGAACTATACATGCAATATTCCCAACCGAGGTCATTCTTAAATGTTCAGAACAAGAGTTTCAGTTACCTTATGGCATAAACCACGGAGGATTGCAAATTTCCTCACATCTTTGTAGTTTAGGCTGCCAACATCCCATTCATATCTCTTCTTCAAAAATAATTCCAGCCATCTCCACATCAAAGGATCAATACTGTACTCATTTGAATCATCATTTTTAGGCACCCCAAGCATCATATTCAAGGCAGCAGCAATTATTGCAGCCATATCCTCAATGTCAACAACCGATGCAATAGCTGCTTGCAGAATATGTTTAAAAGCTCGGACTATCATCTCGTGTATACAAAGAGATTGCACATGTGATAACTTCTCAGAAAGCTTAACCTTCCCAAAAAAAAAAAAGAGCAAGGATCACTTCAGGGCGCAGCTTAATGAGATAAAAATCAGCCTACTATGGTTTTACAGTTGCACATGAAATTTATCATGATCTAAAACTAGATCAATGTAGAGGCAATAGTAAAGAGATAAAGAATGAGAAATTCAACTTTCAGATTTTGATGGTTCTAACAAAATTCGACATCAGTATTTGATAATCTCAGTGCAACTAATACACTAAAGTAAAAATATTATGACCTGGAGATAGAAGATACTGGATAAGAAAACGCAAATAGAAGTTTAAGTGGACAAATATATGTGTCACACAAACACATACATAAGGAGAATTTCACCATGGGTAGAAAAATGATCAATTAGACTTACTACTTGTCCAAGAGAACGCATACGTAAACCCCGGGTATGCATGAAATCAGTTAAGGTACGACCATCTACTGGTGAGAGCTCCAAAGAGCCAAAATCAGCCACCTGCAATGCATTGTGAAATGAAACATAGCTAAGATACCATTGTCACAAATTGATGTACCTATCATACAATTTTCTTTGTAGGCTTATCTATATACAACATTATAATTAGTGTTACCAGCTTTGGCAGGGCAACTTCATTGTAATACTTCTGTGACAGATCAATCAGCTCTTCCAAAGACTATCAACAGAAGAAAGTGGTTAGAAAATGGAAAACAATCAAGGCCTTCGCATAATCTATCACCAAATATTTAAAAGAATTCTACCTTAAGATGAAGCCCAGTCTCTGACTCTTTCAACCTTGTAAAACCAGCATCAGACAACAACGTTTTGAGAACGACCTGATTTTGATCCGTATCAGTCTTAAACTGAGACTCCCCAGACTGCAGGACAGCTTTTTCTGATCCCCCTCCAACACCATCTGCAACAGCTTTGAAGCTTTCAGATTGGGATTCCATGTTTCCATCTGTACTCTTCTTTCTGTTCTTAAGGGACTTGAGAGGTATTCCAAGTCCCTCAACCTTCATCTCATTTTTTATCTTTTCAGAAGGGGGTTTCTTGTCCTTTTCTGATTTCTTCTGATCTTGTAAGTGCTGTATCCAGCATGCACCGAGTTCCCATCTGATGAAAGAGTCACCTCCTATTTTCTCTTCTTCAAGTTTGGTAAGACTCTCTTCTAGTATTCTCTTTACAAATGTGTGAGAGCAATTTGTCTCTTCATTTTCTAAAGGTTTTGAATGCATTACCTTGTTGTCCACTTTCTTGTGAAGGAGCAAGCGTAAACTGCGAGATAACATGTTAAAGTAAGAAAAAATAGACAATTAAGTCTTGAGAAGATGAATGCACCATCCATTAGCAAATTGCAATTGAAATAGAGGACCAGTGAAATGGTGACACCAAAATGACTAACTACTAACAGGAGGTTGTTAAATTCAGTAAGAAATGACCTTGGCCTAACTCAACCCAAAAGCTAGCTCATAAGGGGAGGATTACTCAAGTCCATATAAAGAGACCACCAGTCCATTCCCAACCAAAGTAAGACACTGACCACTCTAACACCCTGCATGCCCAGACCGCCAACTAAAGAAGCTATTTTATTGCATGCTATTTGGAAAAAGCTCCTACTTAAAGACTTCTCCTCCAGGATAATTTCTTCCTCCTGCAAACTTCTCTAAAAGCTGAACCAGAATCAGAATGAGAATCCCAATTTATCAAACTAAAGAATTTTAGTTCAGGAGCTCAACATAACTTTATCTTCACCCTTAACAGTCAAAAAAAAAATATTTGCTTGCTTGCATTGTGATATCACAACAGGAGGAGATTAATAAACTACTACTAATTGGCTTATTATGAGAAAATTCAAGTAATACCTATTGATATTGAGGGCATTTGCACCACCATCAGGCTGATCAGGAAATTCCATGCTTTGCAGTGGGCTGGCCACTTTGTCATTTTCTTTTCCTTGAACTTTCACAGTTGCAATATAACCACAATGCCTTACATTCAAAATACCTAAAGTAGCAATATCCTGAATTGAAAATGAAGCAAGTTTTTTTCCAATCAGATGCACTACATTATAAGTAAAACAATAAAATTAGGACCACATAATTTTTCTTAGTATTTTCTTACATGGGCAGCAGTATTTTCATCAGCGGTTAGCCCCTTCAGTAAATTTCTTTCCATCAGATTCTTCATAGCTATTCCAGTTGCTTGAAATCCATCAATTTTGGTATCTACTTTGCGGCTAGCATTTGAAGCATCTTTGGTAACAGCTATGCTCAAGTCCCCAACTGTCTCATTATAAATGATTTCTCCATCCGAATCAGAATGAGTTGGTTTAACTTTCTTCATGACATGCTTTACAGATGAAATAGCTCGGAAAATGGCGACATCAACAAATAAACTATGAAGAAGAAAAGCCTTCCTGTCTCTGATCTGCCTCTCCTCGGTTGTCTTACAAGGCATGGATGCAACATTCAAAAATTCATTGGCATAAGGTAACAAATCAAATTTTCCATCTCGGCCTAGGCCACCTCCATTTGCTCCCCAATTTTCATCCTCCACAGGTAGAGGTGGAAAGATAGCTGGCAACTGTGCTGCCACAGGTGGTATAAGCCATGTGTTGGCTCTGAATCCATAGGGAAGATTCCCGAACTGTATTAGAAGATAAACAGTTTTACATTCTTGAGCTAGAGAATCTTAAACAATGAAGAAGGCATTCACCGTGTGTAATCAATTTTAGAAAACTAAAGGTGATGAAACATGTCAAGGGAAATCATCGACTTCACCTTATTACGCTCTATGAATGCTTTCATGAGATCATCGTAAGCCTGAAAAGTGAAATGAGCAATGTCAACTTCAACTACATATCTTGCGATGAAATAGGCCAAGAAACTAGAATGATGAATTTAAAGGTAGAGAATCTGTCCGAGCGCACATTGTCAAATGCTCTACTGAGTTGTCTCAACAAATCAACAAGATTGTGACAAAGAATCCCCTGCTTTCCAAAATTGTAAAATCCTTTCTTGCAAGCTTCAACGATAACTAGCTTTCCATTACAAAGTTTCACCTATAAACAATGACAGATGCTCATCAATATGGTATTTCATGATCAAATTATACCTGGAAATCAGATGACTGAACTTGTTAGACTAAGGAATAATGAAGCTTACTTCAAGAGAGAAAAGATGACCATCTGGCAAAACTTCGTCATCTTGTTGTCTTGATGCTCTTCTTATGACTGCAAAAATCAAGGTTAATTTTATTCTTAACTATAACAAGTAACACGAGAAGAGACACAATGAGAGTGAGAGAGAATTACACTGAAGCGGAGGCGTGAGATGAGAAAGCGAGAAGAACTCATAGAAGCTTCCAATCTTAGGGCAAGTATTGCTCATCTCTCCATCTACGTCCACTGACGCAGCATCTTTACCCAGCTGTTGAGCCGCCGACGCCGACGGCGTTGGCGTTTGTGGTGGTGACGATGACTTATCATTTGCCCGAACCTTGTTGGATTTTTTGGCGCTCTTGTTATCCTGCGGACCCCGCGCATTCTTGCTAGTGTCAGTTTTCAACTCTTTGCCACTAGTCCCCGAAGGCCCAAAAACTCGTCGTACAAGCGACGATATCCAGCAGCCTTCTAACATGCGCCGTTGCGCTTTCTTCATCATATTCCTCTGTGAAAAATAGAAGGAATTAATCAAAATGTTTGAGGATATAACCGGGTTTTCATAAATTTCAAGATCTGACCCATCCGGGACCACTTCCTAATATGGAAATATCCTATACGACGTCGTGATAGTTCTGAAATTTTTTTTACCTTCGATAAGAGTCAGGACGCAGGGCTTCAGTGCGGAAACGTCCACTGTTTCTTTTAAACGTGGACCCCTTAACTGTTAAAAACACTACAAGTCAGATGGTCCTCGTTAAAGGAAAAAAGATAAAGAAAATATGACAGCCGTCCGATAGTATCCCCTTACCTCATGAGACAGTGAGAAATTAGTGATATTACAAGTTGTCGTATTTACGGATAGTAATCGACGAACATCGATAATTCTATCAGTAGATATTCCCTGCTCAATGAAAACAAAAGCCATTAAATGTTTTAATACAATGGAAGGATATTTTAAATAAAAATAATATTATTAATATTAATAATCGTATAGCAAATGTTGCTAATAATAAAATAAAAATTGAGTGCATTTTATGAAATTAAGTTATATCACGTTCATCAAAATAAATTATTATTATCAAACAACATTTGTTGCGTGTACGTTTTTATGACTGATATATGACTCTTGTTTTCACGACTTTTTCTAGCTTTTGTATCGACAATATGACCTTTGTTTTTGCGACTTGTACCAACTTTGTTTATTGACCATTCCTTTTTGTGCCTAATTGATATCAAAATTAGAAAATGAAAAATTTGAAGTTGTGTTTATGCAAGTAACGAAATGTTGAGATGGTTAACCAGCTGTTTGAAAAATTAGCTTTAGCTCCTCATTTTTCTTCTTTTAGAATATAATTAGAAAGCCAAGCTGTCAGAGCTGAATCTGCTTTCCTTGAAAAAGCAACAAAACATCAACCAAAATCTAACACGAAAGTACTCGAATTAAATAAAGAGTTGGTATTTCAAAGGGACTCCAAATATGCTTTCTTTCTTTTTTTGTTCTACCAAAAATAACTTAAATATACCGTTGTTATACTTCCGACGATGACCACAGTATATTGTTAAAGCTTTTGTAACATAAGCAATTTTGGTTAATAAATCACAAACCTTTAAAATAACTTGAGTCTCATCCGGAAGGTTTATCGTTATATCCATTACAACGGGAAGAACTGAGCAGCACAAAGAAAACATATCATTAGAAAACAATAAAAATTATATATACTGACATTTTCTTAATATATGCTTTAAAAGTGTACGTCGTACTAGTAGAAAAGAAATTACTAATACCCTTCTCTTCTTTCTTCTTCCTGTCTCCCTTTGCTTTGCCGCGACCATTCTTGCTGGGTGCCATTTGTCAAACTCAAAATTTCAAAGTTTTGAATTTTTAAAATGTACCTATCGATATGCCCACCAAAAACTTCACATGAGGCTAGCTTTTCGATTACAAAATTGAATAGTTTTGCTTCAAATTTTGTATTTATAGAATTCAATGACTTTAAAAGAATAGAATCTCGAACCAATAAGTTTCAAAATCTTCAAGTAAAATGCACATAGTCCTCTGTTTCGACTTAAATAGTTAAAAGTAAAAACAGAGAGAATGAACAGAGTATTGCATGTAGCTAATAATAGTTTACCTGAATATAGGAAAGCTGAAGTTTCGACAAGTTTGCGTGCTGCTCAAATAAGAAAAGGGGTATTTAATGCTTCATTTAATAACAATTATGACAATGAATAACACAGTAAACGTGTGTGTATAAATTATTAGTATGAAGTGATATTATTGATTGCGCTGGGAATTGTATAAAGAGTGGTCTAAGGTTTAAACAAGATAAGGAACAGTTGAGTAAAGAGTTTTGAAATTGGAAATGGATTGTGAGCCAGTAGAGAGACAGAAAGAAAGAAGAAGAAAGAAGGGAGAGAATTGTGTGGGGAGGATATAGAGAGAGAGGAAAGTGTATGATAAGGAATGAAGGGCTGAGATTTAACATTCAGAATTATAATGACATATTATGGCAGTTTCTGTAGATTTTATTAAAAATAATTATGTAAAATACGGGCCGCGGTGATTCTTCATCCAACTTGCTACCAGCGGCAATATTTGTGACACAGAAGAAAAAGGCGTGGACCACTCAATGACTAATACTTTTAAGTAGTTTTCTCTAAAAATAATTCTCATTTCTTATACCTAGAATGGAATAAACTTATGATAGAACTGATAATGAATATTAGGATGATGATTCAAAAGACGTAAGTAATAATTCTATTGTAAATATTATAGTACTACTTTTTTTTTTAACATGTCAACATATATATCACACTTACGTGTATTTCGATCGTTCAAGAAGATTATGATTATTTAACTGTAAAATACATATAAATTAAATTTGTATTGAATAAAAGTTATTGAGTTTAACTAGCCATTATCAAAATTATGCTTGATTTCATGTATGGTCGTTAATATTAAGATTTTATCCAATAGTTTGTCCCACAAAAGTAATTGTACAGCAGTAGTAAATTTACTAAATTCTACTGACTGTAACATTAAAGTCATAATTTGTTTTTTACTTTTTAAAATTTTATTTTATTTTATTTTTGCAATACTAAGATAGTTGAATTTCACCTGCTATAATTGTAAAAATTTTAATCTCATACCTCAAGGTGACCCAGGAGACGTGCATGTTTAGATATAAGGACGAGGGATAATAATGTTGATATAAATTATGAGATTATTTTATTTTTGTATTAATTTTTTATTTTAATAGAAGTAATTTTTAAATTATTTATTTCACAATTATAGTATTTTATTTTGTACCGCACCTAGATACAATAACAATTATGGAATTACGAATCACAAAATAAATCAATAGAATGACTTATTTATCCTTCTCCAAAGCTATTCTGCATGTCTTCTAAAAAAGCCAAAATTAAAATAAAAAATAACATAAATATATTCATTTAACCGTCTCATCATAATTTAATCACCCTATTATAGTTCCACAAATTAATATACTCTCCCACAAACCAAATGATTCCTTATTGTTAATTTTCCTGATTTTGTTATTAGAGTTGGTATAGTCATATTATAAATACTTTTCACTTTGTTATTTTATGAGTAAAATTCAACTACTTAATATGACAAATAAATTTAGAAAAATTACAGAAATCCCTATTATAGAAATTTCGTATTATGTTTAAATATTTTTTACCTTTTTTTATAAATTACTAAAAACGAAATTCGCTGCTTTCCTTCTACACATCTGATATACTCATCCCTTTTTCCATAAAACCCTGTTTTTTCGACGAGAACCAACTCAAACTGATTCAAAAAATCTCTAACTTCTCTCCAATTCAATAGGCACATTCTCCCCTTATCTATCAATTTTCAATTTCAAAATCAAAAGGTAGGTTAACTCATCTTCTCCATTCCAATTTCATATGATTTTCTAAAATATTTGCTTTCAAATCCCAGATAGAAGGCTCAGGGTTTCTTCTGCTTCAAATTCCAAATCCAATTTGAACTTGAACTTGAAGTTCAAAGTTGACCTCAGACGACCCTCTTCAAGTTCAAAATCACCCAGATAAAAAAATCTCAAAAAAAAGATCGAAGAAGAAAGCTCAGATATGGTGATTCATGGGATATAAAATTGAGCCACATATGTTGCTGATTCATTCAGACTATATGGGTTATTTTATTTGGAAAATATAGTGATTTATGTGTGTAGTATGTATTTTGTATGGTGTTTCATTTTAAAACTATGAATTGTTCACAACTTTTTACGATGATTCATTAAATATGATGAGTCATTTATATGTAAAATCGAAAGTATGTATCTTGTATGGTGATTCATTTCAAAACTATGAGTTGTTCATAACTTTTTATGGTGATTCATCTATATATAAAACCGAGTCATATAGGTTGTTAATTCACTGAAACTGTATGGATTGAATATAGCGATTCATTGGGACATTTTTTCTAGTTGTTATGGGTTGGTGATTCATTAGGTGCATCATATAGGGATAATACACCAATGAATCATATTAATGGGTTTATTCATTGAGACAATGGATCATACAATGTGATTCATTGCGATAAAATAATTTAACACATGGTTGATTCACCGCATTAGATATTGATTACAATGTATCATGACTTATGAATCATGTATGGTAATGTATCCGTAAAAATAGTGAGTGTATCCGCATCTTTGATATTTTATAAAATTTTTGTAATTATGAAAAAGGTGGGGATAAATTGAATTTTTTTTCTTAATCTGGGATTTCTGTAAGTTATACAATAAATTTTGTGACTATGTTATTTTTAATGAATAAAATTTTTAGGGAGAATCCTAGTAGCTATATTAGTTAATTATGTGGATTTTCACCTTATTAAACATTAGTAAATGAGTCCCTACTTTATAATTTCTTTCTTTGTTGGAAAAATTACGCGGACAAAAAAATATATACTAATTTTTAGATAACATAGTTATAATTTGATATAATTATGGCTTGTGATTAATATTTTTGTATAATTGCAAATATACAAGCATTGTAAATTGTACAATGAACTATACAAACGCTAAGCAAATTGTATAGCGAATTATGTGAATGTTGTGCGTGAATTGTATAGCGAAATATACAAACGCTATACAAAAACTGCAAATTATACAAATGTTGCCCGAATTATGTAGCGAAATATTCGAGTACTATGAATTATACAAACGGTGTGCGCATATTGTATGGCAAAATATAAAAACGTTGGTATAGCTTTAGTTACGAAATACAATTACCCAACCTGTAGTTATGAAATACAAAAGTATTTTTGAGTGGCTATGTGCGAAAAAATTTTGTTCTTCTGCCCCAATTTCCAAAAAAGAACAAAAATAAAAATAAGCATATTGTTGCATGATGAACGGTCACTATTTGATATGTTGCTTCTCAAACAGTCTATTCGAAATGGAATATAATTGGATTTAGGATAGAATAGAGAAGGAACAAGTAGTGCTATACATGTTGGTATTTGGAGAAGATAAACTTTGAAGAAATAAAGCTTAACTTGTATACTATGACCAGCTTCTCGATTTATTCATTTTGTACTATTTTTGTGTTATTATTGCAAAAAATGTTCATATTTATAAATTTTGAATTTTGAAAAGATGTATGATGGATAGTATAACAGGCACCACCCATTTGGATCTACTAGCTCATATAATTTATTCAAATTTGCCATTTAGTGCAAATGTTATTTCAAAGTCTGAATTTTACACAAAAGACAAAATTAACATATTACCTGTCATTTCCTTCTATATTCTGGTCACTTGTAATTTATGAATTGTGGTACTAATTATTAGGAGCACAAAATAGAATATTTAAAATGTAAATTTAACGATATAATAATTTAGGCGGAGATAAAAATAAAGACCATAAATTTAAGGTGATAGAAATTAAAGTTGAAGCAGAACGACAAATTGATCAATCGGCCAACTAACTCTACGCTATTCAACAATGCTCTTCTAATATAGAGTAACTTTGGTTTATTTAATTTTTTTAAAAATTCTCTTACAAATTAATTGACAGCCATATAATTATTATTAACATATTTAAGATCATATTTTTTTTAATTACATATAATTACTATTAAATTTTATTTTCACTTTTTAATTAGATTATAAAATTAAAGGAGAAACATCGAGAAGGGGGAATCTATAGATTTTATTTGATTATTTGTACTATTTTTAATTTAAATCCATTTGGAAAGGATTTTTTTTAAACTAATTATTCGAGATCACAAAATTAAAAAAAAAAAAGTTAAATCAAATCAAACAAACAAATAAAATTAAAAAAAAACATGTGAAATCGAGCCTGTGTCTTCTTAATTATTTAGGCCAATCTTTTAGAATTTAAAATGAAATCTCCATATAAAAAGTTAAAGTAATGTTGAGCTTCGAACTCACAACCTCTTAAACAAGAGTTGAAGTTATAACCACAAGGCTGAAAATTGTATTGTACAAAAACAGCTGTTATCAAAATAGTGAGCCTGAAACAGGCAGCTGAAGCTACTTAAATTGTGGCTATATAAGAGAACAAGTGAGGAGCTTCTCGTTGTCTTATGTGTTTATTCTCTGTTATTATTATGTGAAACTCATAAAAATATTTTGTAGGCATTTCTTTAATCTTTTAAGGCAGTTGTGTATTGATGTTTTTTGTTTCATTTGCTTGATTATATTTATATTAAATCACTCTTATCAATTATTTTAAGTCATGTAAATACTAAGTATTAAATAGGATAAAACAAAATGCATAATTATAAATTAATTCGTCTTTTTAAATTTGACAAATAAAATTAAATAATTATTTTAATATATTTCAATGATTGTATTTGTGTTAAAAAGGAGTTACTTTAAAAAATATATAATATAAATAAATCAAAAGACTTATATACATTACTTGAAATGACGTAAAAAAGTACAATTTAAAATTTTGGTTCTTGAGATATTATCAATGTCATATCAATTGGGACCAAGAGAGAAACATATAATACTTAAAATTTACGTAAAACATACTATAAATTATAAGAATTACTAATTTAAAATATTTTTAAAAATGAATAAAATTATAATTGACTTTCAAAATGATATATGTGTAAGATAAATTGAAACAAAATAAGTACTAACATATATTATTTAAAATTAACATAAAGTGTATAATAAGTCATAATAATTAACAAGTTGAAAAAATAAATTATATAAAAAAATCTATCAATATTAGAAAAGTTAAGGTTAAAAAATAATATATACTGGACTCGGATTCTTATAACTAGTGTTATGAAAAGATTATTAAGCAGCCAAAAGATAAAATACTGCATTTGATTTTTCAATTGTATATCTTCACTCTTTTTTTTATTTTTTATGGGGGGTGGGGCATTATTTTAGTTATTTTTAGTTTGGATATCTAAACTCAGAAGTGATGATTGGTGTTGTAAAACCAATAAAATCATGTGAAAAATTATTGGAATTTTTTCTCTCTCTCAGAGTATTTCCATGTGCAAAGGTTTTCTGAAGAAATTGAAAAATGAACATTGAGTTAGCTAATAAGAAAGTAGAAAAAGATAAATACACAACTACCAAGAAATTGTTATCCATTCTCCTAGCTTTCTACACTAAAAACAATTTCAATATTAGTTCTATTTTAATGTAATATTCTGAAATACCTTATGTATATTCTGATGTATGTTTTGTCAATTAAAAATATGTAGTATTACACATACTTTTGAATATGCATTTTCTGAAGCACCAAACTTACTTTTTAAGATGGACATATTATGAGGAAGCAATGCCAATAAAATTGTTTTTCATGGAGTATACAAGCGATAAGAATATATATATATATATAATGTAGCACATAAGTGCAGTGAAGCCTCGTTTATTTGCAATCGAAATTTGAATGGTTCGCAATTTAAGTCATTAGTTGTATTTGTTTATGTCAAAATCTAAGCACTTATTTTGTTTCAATATGTCTTGAAATCTGATTGGATTGACTTATTGCAAGTGTTTTCAAGTTGGAAAAGAAACACTTTTTGTATTGATGAGTAGAAGAAAAAATATTTTTAAGCACGTATTTTCAAATGAAAAGTTTAAAAATAAATCAAAATTTATATGTTATAATTCTCAATTTATGATTTTTAACTTATAAGTTATAAGCCTATTCAATTAAA
The DNA here is from genome assembly GCA_000787875.1 of Solanum virginianum. NCBI lineage: Eukaryota > Viridiplantae > Streptophyta > Magnoliopsida > Solanales > Solanaceae > Solanum > Solanum virginianum. Next base: position 24,143 of record DF360180.1, on the reverse strand, counting down.
CTCTTAATAATTGAGATATTGAATAAAATTTTAGTATCACTGAGAAGTACTTTATATGATTGACTTTATCCACAATCACCGACTACCGTTGCTAATTACCTTTATCATCACATCCATCAACACTATTACGTCATTAATCACCAACAACATTTGTCATACCAACCAACATAATGTTGTCGATTACTATTGACAGTGACTGCTACAACTATCACCTCAACCCTTATAATTATATCCTATATCATCACAATATCATTATCGTCACCTCCAGCACCATCGTCATCCTTATGCTAATTTTTTATGTTAACCACCTCCATGATCACAGTTAGTAGTGTCACCAATCACAAACGACACACATTCTTTAGTCATAATCATCAATATTAGCAACTACTAACATCAATTAATTTCACCATCACAATCACCGTCATTGTTACATCAATCACCACAATATCAATCACCACCATCATTAGTGACACTAATCATTATTACCACAATAAAATACCTTCACATTTACTAGTAAGCATAAATATTTTTTTAAATATTCAAATAATTATTTTATTAAA
>DF360180.1:3813-23577 GCA_000787875.1 Solanum virginianum | reverse complement strand
TTTATTAATTTTTATAATACTTAATTAGTTATTTTATTTTAATTTAATTGTGTGTTTGATATATTTTAATAAATAAATTATGCATGTTCATATGCTAAAAAAAGCACAAATTCAGTCTTTTAGTGTTCAGACATAGAGACAACAACTTATTCATTTAAGTGTGCATTTATTTTTAAATGTCTCAGTCTCAATAAAAATAAATAAATCTCAAATCATTTATAAATCTGTTTTAAAAAATATTTAAGTCATTATGATCTTTTATCCTCAACAATTAGTGTAAAAACACGAGTACTAATTTATGTATATCATAATTAGATAGGTCATGGTTCAGGTTGATCACAATGTCACGGACCTAGAATTTACGTTAAAACTTTCGTGCGGCACTTGTGGTGGGACGTGTCAACAAGCTCAACATGCTTGGTTTTGATATTGTCACAACAATAATACAACTTAAACAATTATACCATATTTAGCAAAATAACTTATACAACTTTAATAATTGTACTATATTTAGCAAATAACTTTGCGCTAACATATGTAGAGATAAAAGATGAATAAATGAAAATAAACAATGTACCTCTTCGTTTAAAAATGAAGGCTTATACTTAACACATAGTTTAATTAAATATAAAGACTTTTCAATTTTATGATTCTAAATTAAAATTATATAAAATGTGTTAAAATATTTTTTAATCTTGTAACTTTTAACATACTACACGAAAACCTAAAATTTAAATATTATACATATAAAAAAGTCAATTCTCTTTTATAGAAATTTAAAAAAAGGTCATTTGGTTAAACAGATGACATAATTTATTTAATTAAGGGGGTCAATCTGTAGTAAAATTTACATTTACATTTACACTTACATTATTAAAAAATCAACAATTATCTCTCGAAAGTAAGGTTTAATTTGAACACATTATTCACAAAATCAATTGTATATTTCACCAAGCCATCTCACAATTTGAATTTACATTGCTATACAACGAAGTAGTCAATTAACTATTGAAATTGTCAAAATACTTCAACTACTATAGATTTGGAAAAAAAAATATATGAAAAAACTTTTAAAAGATATTGGTTGGAAACATGATATTAATCATAAAAACTGTCTACCATACTCACATCATATTTGGAAGAACAGAAATTAAGAAGCTAGCCAAAAATGCTACTTACAACTTCTTTATTCATTGCACGTGGACCTCCAAAAATACTTCTGAATTCAATCAATCAATTTTTATTTATGGTCCTTCGTTCATTACACTAGGATCTCCAAAAGTCCGTGAATAGTCTTTATCCCAAGGCCCTTCTAGGATTTCAATTTTATATTTTGGTTCACTTTCTGCACATACTTTATAAATACTCGTGATATTTTTCATATCAATACAATTCACCGAATCTCAGATAAAATCTAACAGAAAAGGAATGAACAAAGATAACTGTCATATAATTATTAGAGGGAAAACTTACATCTATTATTTCTAGAAAAAGCTCCCACCTATATGTTCACTTTTTAACTTGATCACCCTTGTCACGACAACAACAACATAACAATATGTTCACCAGATATCAAACAAGTCTAACAAAAATGGAATGAACAAAGATAACTGTCCTGAAATTGTTAGGGAGAAAACTTACATCTACTATTTTTAGAAAAAACTACCACCAATATGTTCACTTTTCAACTTGATCACCTGTATCAACAACAACAACACGCTTAGTGAAAATCTCACAAATTGATTGTCTCTGTCAACTAGATATATTTATTTTCATTTCACATTTAAGCTCAGAATGAACCGAAAGAAAAAGTCAACAGGTAAAACTTGAATTATTATCTTTTATTGCAAATTTTTAAATAATAAAATTTACTGACCACTCATAATTTTTTTGTGAGTCGAAGAGACTCGCACACAAACGGAGAACCATGTTCATTCATCTCAATACGTTCATACGGAAGCACCAAGGTTGTGAACTTCTACCATGCTTTCGTGTCATGAATTTACACAAAGAAGCTAAGGGCAAAACAAAGAGTAATAAACTGAACGTATCAAAAACAAATTCATATACAAAGTAAGATCTATAAATATAATATAGAAATATGAAGTAATAATTGGTTATCCTAAAATAGAGCAAGCTAATAAAACAATTCGTAATGATGACTCTGAAAATCATAAATAGGAGAGAGTAAAGCTCACTGATTTATATATTTCAGTAAATACCTTGAAGTATGACATAACTAAAGACCAAAAAAGTTGTTATGATTAATATTTGTAAAGAGATCAATGGCATAGAGGATTCTCTATTTGATTAGTCAGTTATACTAATGCTTAGACTGAAAAATGATTTATCTTACAAATATAGTATAGTTGCAATGATAGTCAGATCATCTTTATTAAGTTATCAAAATGCGATCATTTAAAACTAAAATAACACTTATACTTGAACTCCGAGGTCTAAAGATACGTACAATGACGACCATGACTCACCAATATTAATGTGGCTATCATACTCTTTAACATGTTTCCACTTGGATTATGAAAGTTTTCAATGATTATCACTTTCACCATACTTTGTTTTTTTTTTTTTTTTTTTTTTTTTATAATCAAGTGATGTTTAACTCGTCTTCCGTGAAAGATATTTTCTCACTGAAATTTATCTATTATCCTCTTGTGACAAAATAACTTTCTAACTGCACTAATGCGATATGATTACATCTATTTATATCTAATTTGTTTTGTCAATATCCAAAGAAATATGTACAAATTATTTAGTTGTTTAGGCATATTGCGGAACACCTTAGTTATATCAGTGTGTAGTGATAGAATGTGGACCTATGCAGAGATTTTTCATAAGAGACATTTGAACAAATAATTAACAAATATAAATACTTCATAAAATAGAAAACGTTTACGCATCATATCATAGATCAAACATATCAAATGATACACATAATCCAAAGAAAAGACAAAAATTCATGAAGAACTTTAGAAGTGAAAAAGAGATCTTTAAATTAATAATCTATAAAAAAAAATAGGATTAAAATTGTACCTATAGAGTTCCACGCAACAACATTAAGATATAGGTCAAAGATAACGAAAATCTCTTGCAATAAATCATATCCAAAAGAATGAATTTAAGATCTATCCACCAATAAAATTGAAAAGATAAATGAATACCTTCAAAAATTCACCCAACAATCATTAGCTAAACAACAAATATCATAGCAAAATCTATAGAGAAATATCTAGAAATTTCTAATCCTCTAAATAAAAGAGTAGTGTTCAATACGTCAATAAGGCATGAATATGTACACGTGTTCTTTGTAGAGAAAAAGAAATACATTCGGTTTAAAATATTATAATACATGTGTTTCATAAAAAGAATAAAATAGTACAATTAAAATTGCTTTTGATACAATTTTTTATGTTGTGTTCGTCCCTTTTGATTGTTCACTTATAAATAAGGGTAAAATACATCAAAATCATATAATATAGCACAATGTATACAATGAATTAATATTGCAAACAAGAAGGTGGTTTGACTATGGACTCTACCTTCTATCATTGTTGCTATTTGATTTAAGAATGACTAATAAAACATGATGGGCAAGCGGTATCATGCTCAATGTGATTTTAAGTGCAAGAGTATTTTGCTTAGTGTGATTTTAGGGCCTAGGCACAAGATTGACTACATTATGCGATTATTTTAAGACACGTTCTTGTACCTATATTTCAATCCTCATTCAGGAAAAGTACATAAAATACTTATTTGGACCTATTTAATTATTTATTTTGCCTAAATAAAATTTTTTTGTCCAAAAACTTAGATAACATAAGTAAATTATTTATAATAACCATCCCGCTCACTTAGTTGGTCGAAGCTAAGTAAAGTTTGGTTTTGATATTTTAAAATAAAAATTTTAATATTAAAATATTATAAAAAAATATTATTGATTGCAATGTGATGATAAGATATATCTTAAAATATTTGTCAAAGTTTATATGATTTGACTTTAAAAATAAAAACTATAGCAACTAAAATAAAACGGAGGAAGTAATACAATTTATACGAAGTGCAAAATAAATTATTTGGAGTGTGGCAACTGAAATAGCAAGCAAATCAAATTTAGAAAGGAACAATTGACAATGCATTGAGTACCAAACACAGCAACCTTCCAAAATAAGCGGGCGTTACACCTTACACGTTAGATAACATCAGAACTGCTCTTTTGGTACTTTTAGCCAACAATTAAATTTTTTTATAAAATTATCAAATAGGAAGAAAACACGTGGAATACCTATGAGATCACAATTTTACCATTGAAAAGTCTAAGAATGAAATTTTCCACAAAAATTTTCCTCTTTCGCGCGTCCACGAGACACCCTTCTCCCTCCCAATTTTCGCTTCCGGTTTCGAATTTTGCAACAATCTTGGAGCCAAAGGCTCCTATTTTTTTCGAGAGAATTTTAATATTATTATTTTCTTATTTTAATTTTTTTAATATAGAGAATAATAACAAAACTATGGTTTAATTTTGCTTACTATATGCTGTATCCTTTTTGAGCATATATATATATCCTCTAATTTCATCTATATTTATGAAAATCTTGTTTTCTGCGACTCATAAATTTCAGATACATCTGATTCCCGTCGAGCTTCGATTTTAATTTGATTTTTCTGGGATTTTTTCGGTTTCGTTTCTTCAATTTCACCGATTAGAGATTTCTTCTGAATTTTGCTTTTACCTGGTTTCGTTCTACGGAATTGTTAGTAGTAGAATCTGAAAAATCGTCAATGCTATTTGGATTGTGTTTCGCTAGCTGATTGATTCGTTGAAGTGGTGAATTTTTGGAATAGTTGTTTATCTGTTTCGGGTTTGAATTGGCACTGAGATTTGCAGAATTGGGGATGTCGGTTTGATGGATTTGTTGTTTCAATTCGATAATTAGGGTTTTGGATTTGGAATGGGGGAGGATTTTCTAATGTACAACTTCGCGTGCTACCAGTACAACTGAAGGTAACGGAATTTTGATGAAGAAAAGGATGATGGTGAAACGGGCGGTGAAAGTGGAAATGCCGAAACTGAAGCGGTGCAAAGCCGAAGAAAATGAGAGTGGTGGCGAGGGAGAATCGTGTTCGGCGAGTCCGAAGAAATTGAAAACCGATGAACTCTTCACAGTGCCGATAAAGGAATTAGAAGATTACCGCACTAGTTTGGTAGATTCATTTTGTAGAGAAGCTTTGAGCTACGCAGGTGAAGTAGAATCAAGCTTGGGTTTAGCTGAAGCTCCGACAAGTTTGGAAAAAGCTTTTGAGGTTCGTAGCAATAAGCTTCCACTTTTGAAGTCTTCTCGTGGTCGCATTCAAGTGTTGCCTTCAAAGTTCAATGACTCTGTTTTGCCTTCGTGGAGGAAAGAACAAAGCCAGCAAGAACAAGAACTACTATGTTTGAATGAGAAGGATGACGGAGAAGCTTTGCCTCGGAAGAAAAGGTTCAAGCTTGAAGGGTCTAATATAGATAAGCATTTTCCTAAAAATCAACATATTCATTTGCCTAGTTCTGTAAAATTTGAGGATAGGGAATTTTCTAATATGCGAAGTAAAGACTGTTCTAGAAGTTCTGTGACGTCCGTAGGTGAAGGTGGTTCTTCAGTTGTGGTGGAGAGTGGTGAATACGGACCGAGGGCGCAATGGGGCTCTGCGAGGGAGGATAATTTTAGGAAGGAGACAGTTGGAAAGAAAAAGGATTTCTTTGAGCCCGGAGATTTTGTTTTGGGAGACATAGTGTGGGCAAAATGTGGAAAGAATTACCCTCCTTGGCCTGCTGTGGTGGTTGACCCGTTATGCCAAGCACCTGAGTCTGTTCTAAGGGCTTGTGTTCCAGGCACGATCTGTGTGATGTTTTATGGCTACTCCAGAAGTGGGCAAAGGGTAATCTCTCTTTCTTGATTAGTTATTTTTTTATTGGTGTGGCGCTATGATTCTGGGTTAACAAGTATATAAGTAAAAGGGTAACACCTTTTTTTTCTTTTCTTTTTTCAACAAGATTAAGTGAGCATTTTTTTTGCCTTGGTACATTGACATACTTGTATACTTAGTTATGGTAAAAGGATTAGAACTTCTAAGCTATTATTGTTTTGTAGGATTATGGGTGGGTCAAAGCTGGAATGATCTTTCCTTTCCAAGAGTATATCGACAGGTGTGTGATATTCCATATATCAACTAACATATGGTAATTTTGGATAGTTGAATTTTCACTATTATTTTGTCCAGATTTCAGGGGCAGACTAAATTGTATGGCAGCAGACCAAGTGATTTTCACATGGCAATAGAAGAGGCAATTCTAGCTGAACATGGCCACACAAATAAAGGACCTGAGATGGAACAGGAGACATCTCCAGCAACTAATGACAGTGGAGTTGAAGAGGCTACTGGGTCAAATCAGGAGCTGGAGGTCTGTTTCTCTGACCAGGCAAGTTTGCAGAAGGCGTCCTTTTCAGCAATAAGATCTGAAATTGAAAATTTGTTGATGTAGGCCTGTATCAGCCATTTCTCAGCTTTATCCTATTCTTTTGAGCTTCATTCTTTGGGTTTATATTGATCTTCTTACTATTTGGAATATCTATTAAAGAAAGAAGCAAACCTACCTTTTCACTTTTAGTCAAAGTGTTCAAACTTTTGTTGTTGGAGCATTGGGGTTTTGAGATATGATCTTAAAACTGCTATAATGATTTGAAGAATCTCTAGTTGTTCAATTCTGATGACTTCTGGTTAATTCTTCAGCAGGATGGGTATGATAAGAGGAAAGACACTCGACCATGTGACAGTTGTGGTTTGATTGTTCCATGCCGAAGTATGAAGAAAGTTAAAGATACAACGTCCAAGGCTCAGTTTTCCTGTGGGCATTGTAGTAAGGTTATCTCCAAATCTTTTTACTATGCAATTCTCTGTATTCACATGTATTTCCTTGGTAAAGAACACATGCTTAAATTCAACATTTATGCTATTCAATTGATACTGTTGGGTGTTCCTTATATTATATCTTTATAATGCAATACTTTGTTTCTGCTCCCAACTTATGGTTTTCTATGTCCTTCAGTTGAGGAAATCAAAGCAATACTGTGGCATATGCAAGAAAATTTGGCATCATTCAGATGGTGGGAACTGGGTGAGATTTTTTTTTGTTTTGATTTCAGTCTTTGATTCCTTGGCTGGCAAACTAGAACAAACTAAGAACCTTTCTTTACGTGACATTGTAATAGGTGTGTTGCGATGGTTGTGATGTTTGGGTGCATGTGGAGTGTGCAGATAGTTCCAGCAATGCTTTAAAGGTAATTTTTGTATGCATTTTATCATATTGTCTTTCTTGTTTTTTCCTAACTTGATTCTGGTGAAGTGCATGGAAGATTTATCATTTATACCAATCTTTTGCAGAATCTACAGAACACTGATTACTTTTGCCCTGAGTGCAAAGCAAATTCTAGCAAAAAGTTGTTGGTCTCAGAACAGAAGGGCCCAAAAGCAAGGTATCTTCCGCTTAAGTTGCATTTTGGTTGATGTATCCTATCAAAAGAATAAGTTGGACTTGTGTTTGGCTGGTTTATTCCTTGTTCTAGCGTGCTTACTGCTTGTATTGTTTTGTTCTTTGAAATGTTAAACTGTTTCAAACAGATTAAGAGAGAGCAGTGGAAGTGTGATGCCTGACAAGATTACTGTCATGTGTTCTGGCGTCGAAGGGATATATTATCCAGATATTCATTTGTAAGTTCTTAAAAGTTCTGGAAAAGAATGGGGTTAAAAAAAGGCTGTCATGAAAACTCTTTTTGAAGTCCGTTTGAAAAAAAAAAGAAATCTGGATAGGTCCTTGTGAGTGCTAAGGTCAACTGCCTGCTGGATTCTGATAACCAATCTTCTATTTTGATTGTCCTTTTCTGTTAGAAGCATAATAATTCGTGAACAGTTTTTGACATTTAACACACCAAAAAGAATTCTAGTACTCAGTAACAAGTGTGAAAATCTTGCTTGAAGAAAAGGCACTCACTCGTGATTCAACTAGTCTGCTACAAAATGTGTGAGGCACTTCTAATTCTTGTTTACTCCACACTTAGCTGCTTTAGATATGAAGTGCTCTAGTTTACCTTTTTTATTTATTTTTTCAAAAAGTGGTCTAGCTTACTTCCTTCTTTATTGTCACAGAGTTCAGTGCAAGTGTGGTTCTTGTGGAACAAGGAAGCAAACACTTAGTGAGTGGGAGAAACATACCGGTTGCAGAGCTAAGAAATGGAAGTGCAGCGTGAAAGTAAAGGGCTCAAATATAACACTTGACCAATGGGTGGGTACCAGATTATGAAGTTTGTAAATCATATGTCATCTTCTCTGATGTTTATCTTAGTCCATCTATTTCATTGCATCCTGTCACTGATAACTGAGTGGATCTACGACTAATGGGATTCTTAAAAGGTTCTATTGCAACAATCCTCAATGGTTCATTTTTTGGTGTCAACTTCAGGAAGGTTTTGTGTTGTTGGGTAGTGATAGACTAAAGGAATGACTAATAATTAACGTCTGATGTTTGTTTTTATTTTGCAATATGCTTTTTTTCTTTTGATCAGTGCAACATGCGTTATATAGATCATCTTTGATGTTTTGTTAGATTTTTGGCAGTCAATAAACATGGTACCATTACTACAATATTACTATTGATGGGTGTTCATTTCAGTTTTTGGTCTAGAAGTAAACTAACTTATAGTGCTTCAAGGAGTGATTTTCTTCTGTTTGTTCATATCTGGAGTAGGTTCTGTTTTATGCTCTTTAATCTTAGTAGTATCGATGCTGCAGCTTTCAGACAATAATGCTTATACTGTTAGCTATCAGAAGTTAGATCAGCAGCAGCTGTTTGCAATTTTAAGAGGTATGCTCTATTCCGTCTCTCCTACTTTACTGGAGTTCCTGTGCTGAGCATCTCTTTTTATGTGTATTCTATTGTTCAAGCAATCATGCGTGTCCTCCTTTCGTCGCAGAGAAGTATGAACCTGTTCATGCAAAGTGGACTACAGAGAGATGTGCTATATGTAGATGGGTTGAAGACTGGGACTATAATAAAATAATCATATGCAACAGGTATGCTGTAAATAACTATTTAGAAGAAACAATATCTTTGGATGATTTTTTTGATTTGATTGGTGAGATTTTGTTTTCTTGCATAACTAATAATGGCGATTCAGGTGCCAAATAGCCGTACATCAAGAATGCTATGGAGTAAGCAATTCTCAGGATTTTGCTTCGTGGGTCTGTCGAGCATGCGAAACCCCTGAATTTGAAAGAGAATGTTGTCTTTGTCCAGTCAAAGGCAAGTCATATTGTACACCCAGCAATTTTAATACAATGTTTCTCATTACTCTGGCTTTTTAATCTAGATTTTTGTAAATGATGCTTTTGCAGGTGGTGCCTTAAAGCCAACTGATATTGATTCCCTATGGGTTCACGTTACATGTGCATGGTTTCGGCCTGAAGTTGCTTTCCATAATGCTGATAAAATGGAGCCTGCTTCTGGGATTCTTAGAATTCCTAATAACACTTTCCTAAAGGTATTTTGGTATCTATATGCCAATGTTTGGTGGTATCTTTATATTCATTTGTTTGGTCTCAATAGTTCTGCTGCTGATCTAGTTGATGCAATAAGTAATTTCCTTTCTCTGTCAAAATATTTAGTCATTGTTGGCTAAAAAAGCTCGGTTATAAATAAATTTGCAGGCATGTGTGATCTGCAAACAAGTTCATGGATCTTGCACACAGTGTTGCAAATGTGCCACCAGCTTTCATGCTATGTGTGCTTTGAGAGCAGGATATCATATGGAAGTAAGCTTCCCACTTTTTTCCTTGTGTATGTTATTCCTCGATGATAATCTCTATGAAGAGATGCATTCAGTATTAGAAGAAAGATAATGCGCTGGTTTAGCGTAAATCTAAATATCATTCATCAAAAGTCAGGTTTGGAATGATTGTTCTAGGGCATTGCATTGCAAAACTGATGCATATGACGGTTGTGATGGTCCTCACCGATGGATCTGATTTCATGTTCACAGTTGCTTGCCTTAAATATATGAGTGATAGCATCTAAACAGCTTTTTATTTGTTATCTTGTATGGGATGAACTCTAGCTTTTGTGACCGGTAAGGTCTATAATTCAATTTCTTTTGGAACACTTTTTTGATAGTTGTGCTATGTTGGTTAGTTGTGTGCACTTTGGCTTATCTCCTGGGTACTTGCACCTTCCACCAACATGCATACTAGGTGAATATGCAGATGTGGAGCACTTAGTGTTGGCTCTGTTGGAATTCGAACCTTGGTATCAAGGTTGTTAACCAACTTTTCACCTATTAAGTTGCCCCCTGGAAACACGAGGAATTTTTTTTTCTTATCGTGCTCATAAAGTTTGGAACTCCATTATTTTGAATGTAGTTTCGGAAATAGCTTCTCTACCTTTCACTAGTTAGGGGTAAGCTTTGCATACATTCATCCCTCCCAAAATCCACTTGTGGGATCATGGTGGGCATGTTGTTGCTATTGTTTGCTATTATACCATTGGCAATGATGAGCATATGCCATAGGACTCAAATGCTGAAAGTAGAGCTGTCAATATGAGCTAGGCCCGTTGGGGCAGCTTAGCGTAACCCGTAATTTAGCAGGGCTAGGCTGAGATTTTTGGAGCCCATTTAGAAAAAGGACTTTTTAGCCCAACCTGAATAAACCTGTTGATTTGTGGGGCTTTTGTAATATGGGTTGGGCTGACTCATGGGCCAAACTAAAATAATTAAGATAAAAATAAAATAGAGTATTAACAATAATAAGAGTCCAAGCTCAAAATTCATTTAAAAATTTTAAATATTAAAATTTAGATACAAGTTATATATTTATAATATGTAATAATAACATTAATACCATGTAATATTGTGTTGTTGCTATTATTTTAATTTTTTAAACTAGAATTTAATTTAAAATTTTATAAAAAAATATACTTTTTAAAAATGTGGGCTGACTCGACAAGGTCCGCAGCCCATGTATTGATGGGCTGGGCTAGGTGTTTTCTGGCCCACAAAAAAGGGGTCAACCTGACCTGACCTATCAAATTCCAAAGCCTGTATGGGCTAGCCCTGATGGGGTGGGCCAGCTCGTATTGACAACTCTGGTTGAAAGAAGTTGTCTCCCAATTTCTTTTCCTTGTGTACATAAATGTTGCATTTTGGAACTACTTTTAATTGATCATTTGAATGCATCATGAGTTTCTTCTCCCTTCACATAGGGATGACAAATAGTGTCGTGCAGTGCGGTTGTGGGGCAAACCCGCAAAGGGTGCATCTTGCTCCTCCCTTTCCCACATAGCCAAAGTTTATGTTTTCAATTCGCCTTGCCTTGCATATACCCACCCACATAAACTCGCCACACATAATTCTTTTAATTTTTTTTCTTTTTTGACTGAGTTTGATACAACAACGACAATGACACGTGCAGTGAAATCCTACCAGTGGGATCTAAAGAGGGTAGAGTGCACACAAACCTTACCACTATCTCGAGGAGGTAGAGAGGTTGTTTCTAAAAAATTCCTCGGCTCAAGTGTTAACTCAGTTTGATGCTAAAATGAAATTTATAAAATTCTTCTTCATTTCCCCTCGCAGTATTAATCCCTCTGTCCCGTTCTATGTGACACTCTTTTCCTTTTTAGTTTGTTCAAAAAAGAATGTCACCTTACTATAACTAGAAACAGTTTAACTTTGAAATTCTTATTTTACTTTTAATGAAATGATTTTCAACCACACAAATATCTAAAAATTGTTTTAGACCACAAGTTTCAAAAGTCTTCCTTTTTTCTTAAACACCATGCCAAGTCAAATGATGCTACATAAAATAAGATAGAGGGAGTATTATTTAGTACTAGTCTTGTTGTACGCACTTTGCATGTGACCAAAGCGAGAAAAATTTAATTTATTATGAACTTATAAAAAGATAAATAATTTATTACAAAAGTAATTTTGATAAATTATTTATTTATAAAGGTCTTATATATAAAAATTCTATCACTAATTTGGACCCATGGTAAAATATAATTTTCCTTAGCAGAGTATTTTCTCTATTCAAATAAGGAAGAAGTAAAAGTCTATCAAATAAGGAAGATTTAGGAGTCTTTTCACGGCTAGAAGTCCTTATTTTATCACTTCTTTCCCTATATTTTAAAAGTCAATAATATAAATATAATTAAATAATCTTTTCTAAAAAATAGTTGAAAGATGATTTATCTAAAACAAAGTCTTTTAATGAAGGGTAAAAAGTTCAAACAATTTCTCTAAGGGCCTTCATGCTTTTAATATAGTATGGATTAATAGATGCTGATTTATTTTCTCTTTTTTATTTTGTTATTTTTATCTTTGTTTCTTTTTTTGCTTGTCAATATCTTTGATCATTTTACTACTTTAGCATTTATCGCAGTTATATTTATACGACTTGTACAAGTTTGCAATTTGTAATATTTAAGGACCTACTTATAACCTAACGAAGGGTGCGACATCTGCTGAACTAGGAATCTAATGGTCATGTTAGGTCTGAAATGAAATAAGTAGTTTATAATATAAGACAGAACTTGTACTTGTTCAAATAACAATTAAGGTGAAGCAAGGTCAGGAACGACGAATCTTACCACCAAGAGAGTAATGGTGGAAGAGAGAATAGACCTTGCAAAGTTATTTAAACCTTTAAAGCGGAGTATTTTGAACGTACATATTGGAGTAGCAATATTTATTTTCAATCACTTTGTCTATATATAATGTTAATATATATTTAGAGTCAAGAATTTATCGTTTTGGTAAAACTGAATCTGATTCAAAATATTTAGCTTTTAGAAAATTAGAAAATAACTTTCAACTTTCTTTCTAAATATACCTTTCTTGCTTCAATGAGTGATAATGTTGATTAAGCAAAGAGTTTCAGGAAGAGATAGATGATAATTAAATAGATGCTCGTACTATTAAAGGGCATAGCAACTAATCTAGTAAAATTTGCTGAATGAATGCAAGAAAAATTGCTAACCATAAGGGTATATAGTTCAGAAAGTGTTGATTCCAAAATGTGGAGAGAGGGAGCCCGCAACCTGCCCGAACCCACACTAAATTCATTAAAAAATGTTTCAACCCCCATTGCACCCACATAAAGCCAGACGGCACTGCCCCGGAGAAGTCAAAACCCTCCCCCCTTCTGCCCTGTCTCCTCCCTACCTTCGGCAATAGGTCATGCACTCGAACAATTTGTTATTCCCTCTATCTCATTTTATGTGACATACTTTCCTTTTTATAGTTTGTCCTTACTTCTCTATATCTAGAAACAATTGAACTTATACTTTCCATAATGAGTTGATTTAGGACCACACAAATATTTATAGCTTTATTTAAACTAGTTTCAAAAGTCTTTCTTTTTTTCTTAGACTTTGTGTCCAGTCTAACACCGTCACGTAAAATGGGGCTGAACGGTGATGGAGTAGACGCCTATATAATGTTTGTCATGTGAGTTGTCTATAAATAATGTGTGTGTATATATATATATGTAGACATTTTCTTAACAAAAGAAAGTCTGTCTTTATATGTACTTCTGTTATTGTTTTCTCTCTCCTTTTTTTTCCCCCTTCCAATTGGAAGTAATTACCTGATTTGATAATTCAAAATTCTGAATATCAGTTGAACTGCTCAGAGAAGAATGGGATACAGATAACAAGATGGTTATCATATTGCGCCTTTCATAGGTAACATTTATATATTGTCTTCTTATTGTTTATCTATTTTCTTTTTGCTTTGTTTCTAATCCTTTTAAGTTTTTAAGTTAGCACCTATGAGATATGAGTAATTTTCTCTTTCTAGTTTCTATTTAATCTCTTCATCTTTGACATTGTACCTAAGGTTGATTTCATTAAGCTTTCCAATTGATTTTTGTTGGGAAGCTATTTCTACATTGTTCATTTTCCGTCATGGTAATGTTCACCTAGATAAATGATATGCTTGAATTTCAGGACGCCAGACACAAACAGTGTCTTGGTCATGCGGACTCCATTTGGAGTGTTCTCTACAAAAGGTTTGGTTGAAAGACAAAGTCAAGAACATTGTTCAGGAGGCAAAAGGCTCATCTCATCCAAGACTCTTGAACTCCCTGATGTATCTGATGCTGGGACCAGTAGCTTTGAACCTCTCTCTGCTGCAAGGTGCCGCGTCTTTCAGAGATCTAGCTACAAGGTGCTATGCTCTTCTATACTTTTTTACATCTGGTATGAAATTACTTATTTGCCTTTTGCACCTTGTTCTTGTTATTTCAACGAATATTGCTTTATGATGATTCTTTTTCTTTTATATGTTAGGGGTGTGAATTTTTTAAATCTAGGAAGGATTAATTTCATTAATAAAGGGGAAAAACTCCTGTATACAAGTAGTATACCAGAAAAAGAGTAACCTGCAAAATAAATTGTTCTGTATAAAAGATACTTATTACTCAACACAAATAGAAATCTCATAGGTGCACCAAAAAGACCCAAGGGATGTACAAAAGGCTATTCTATCAAATGTATAAAATCAAGTTCACTACCTTCTGAAGCTCTATTATTCTTTTTCTCCCCATTACATTTACGAGAGCTATGGAGCAATGTCCATGCTATGCACTCTCTTCTGTCTTCTAAAATCCCAGGTTAACAAATCATACTTGTCGTCCCTGACATAACTATATAGTGCAAATTGCAAAGCATCTCAGAATTTCTAACCATGAATCTACCTGACAATGCAGTAGAAGGTAATCCACATCCTCTCCCAAGTTTTTGCATGTAAAACTTTAAATTGCATTGGCGATCTTCCATTTCCTCATTTATTCAGCTGCCAAAATCTCCTCTAGTTGTCAGCCATACAAAGACACAGCTTTCTTGGTGTCATGGAAATCCAGACTGCAACATGTGACAAAACCATCACATCTCTGTTAAGTATCTTGGTTCAATGGATTTTATTGGGACTTTACTGAAAAAAGTCAAGTTGATTACCATTCTCTAACAAAATCTGAGGGTAAATTTGTTTGTAGAGCATCTCAAGCAAGTTTTGAAATTCCGCTATCTCCCAATCGTAAAGATCTCTCCCGAATTGGATATACCAAAGAACATTTCCTTGTGTCTTCCAGATTTGTTGGATTTTTGTCCCTTTTTGGTGTGAAATACTATAAATGTTTGGACATATGGCTCTCAAGATGTTATGCCTACACCTTCTCTGTTTTCTAAAACTTACCGTACTCCCCATCCCCTACCCTGAAAATTATGCTACCACTAAGTTCTTTCCACCCTTCCATAACTCCATATTTTTCCGCTATCACCTCCATCCTTAGTGCATGCTCTTTATTATCCGAAGCCACTTTCTTAACAAGGCTCTATTAACTGCCAAGAGATATCCAAAAAAAACTTGACTTTGGACTTGTGACAATTTTCCAACAAATGGTCCTCTGTGCAAAAAGTGCTGTCTTGTTTTATTAATGGTTCAATAGAGCCCAGTGTCAGAGTTCCGACATGGTAAAGCTATCAAACTGTACTCTTTGATGATAAAAGAGAGTTCATTGAAGAGAGGAAAGTTTGTGAAGTTGAGAAAGATTTCTCTATGAATGATGAAGAGCTCAAATTGGAAAAGAACAGAGCAAAATCATGGTCCTCTGTGCTAAAACTGCTGTCTATTTGTATTAATGCTTCAGTAGAGCCACACCAGTCAAACAGTCAGACTCTTTTCTCAGAACACTAGAACATCCTTGTTTGCCACACAAAGATCTTCTCTCATGCTAACTGTGAAATTTTTGCACATTTTTCTGATGAACTTGTTAAATTGATGACACTCACCAACGGTGCTGTATCATAAGCTTAATTTATCTTCGAACCTCCAAAACATTTTTGGAATATATATCATTAGTACCAATACTTGTACACCATTCCATGTAATATGGACACTTGCTTTGAAACCTTTGACTTCATCTTCAATGAAGACAATTGATCCTCTTTTTGCTATATATAGATATATATGTATGTACTTGGTTTATCGTTAAAATATTTTCCATAAAGATGGCCTGTAACAAGGTAATTCATGTTAAATTATTAAGTCCAAACCAACCTCTATCTCCCCGAAAAAAAAATCTAAACCTGGAGGAAACCTTATCATTACTAATGAAATGGGTGAGACCACATGTATCAGTTGGAGATACTGCCAAGAAGAGTACATTAATTGCAGGAAAGAGATAAACTAATTTTATCATTCTCCCTCTCCCTTTTTGTATTCTTTGCATCTAATTGCTTGATCTATTTTTACGTGAAAAATTCCTTGATTTATTTTATCTCTTGCCTCTAATTTGCTTCTGTTTTGTCTAGAGGGTGGGGCGAGAGGCAGTTTTCCACCGACTGATGGGGCCAAGACGTCATTCTTTAGAAGCAATAGATTGTTTAAGTGCACAAGAAGTAAGTAATGTGTTTCTTCTTGTGTTTTATGTCCATCTTGTGTTGTGACATCATTTGATTGATTAGTTTTTCCTTCTCTTTGTTCTTATGTTTGCAGTTGACTAGAGATGTGAAGGTTTTTTCAACACTTAAAGAGCGGCTGATCCATCTACAGGTAAATAGTCTTCTTTTTGTACTGCATGTATTATATGAAATATTATCCCTGTTAATGTGCAACTACTCAAACTTGTATTCCAAGTTGCATGATACCTGTTTTAAGCAAGTTCACCGCTCCAATCTTTAACCCCACAACTACATTTCACACTATCAGTTCTTACTGCCATACTTTAGCAACTAATAATTGTGCTAAGGTATTTATCAGATAAAAGGAATATAAATGCAGAGAATAGAATCTGGAAGACATGCTTCGGTAACTGCAAATACATTTGAAACCAAGCTTACACTCTGTTTCTTTTTAATCAGATGAAAGAAAATCGGAGAGTTTGTTTTGGTAAATCTGGAATACATGGATGGGGCCTCTTTGCAAGAAGGAATATTCAAGAAGGAGAAATGGTACTTTCCATAAGTGGAATTTAAAGAATTTTTTAGTTACTGTTTTAATTTGGATTTTGAAGTGATGCATTGTTTTTGGCTGCTTCTCTAGGTCCTTGAGTATCGTGGGGTGAAGGTGCGGCGTAGTGTTGCTGATCTAAGAGAGGCACGATATCGGCTGGAGGGAAAAGATTGTTATGTGAGTATTTCATTACTTTAGGTGTGGGGTTATGCTATGTGCAAATTTGCCGAGACCATGTATTGTTTTGTCTTGAAGGCTGAAGCTGTGAATACGAGTCTGATTAATATACTACACTATTTTTAAAATAGGCGGCTGAGATTTTGAGGATATCTTTTTTATTAAGTTGTGAAACTTCCATCTCAGGATACTAAACAAAGCTTTCAATCATTCACTGCACAGTGGTCCAGAAATAGTTCTTTTTTCCCCTCATGCAATCATTAGTTTAAATCTTTGTAAGTTTGCTAAAGATCTTGTATTGCCACGCTAGAGTTCGCTCCCAGAATAGCCATCCCTGCCCCCTCACGTCAACCCCACGGGCCACGCTATCCTATTATCTGTATTCCAGTACACGGGTAAGGATGACACAGAAATTGGTGAGCCTGTAAAATCAACCATCTCTAGAGTAGATCTGTTACTTCTTAAGATTGGTTGTCTCACTCTCAGCTGTTGCTAACACATGTTCTCTCCATGCAGCTGTTTAAGGTAAGCGAAGAAGTGATGATTGATGCGACAAATAAAGGGAATATTGCACGCTTAATCAATCATTCGGTAGGCTGTTGTGTTCATTGTCAAATTTCTGTTTGAGTTTATTCTGCTGTCTGGGCTGTTCGGTTCTTATTTCTCCGTCATATAAGTGCCTCTTTTGTTCACATTTAATTCAAATTTAGAATATGTACTTGTTTATTTTAGGTGGTTAAGCTTTTTTTTTTTTGGTTTGTTGTTATCTCATGTAGTGCATGCCCAATTGCTATGCGAGGATCTTGAGTCTGGGTGAAGAGAGCCGGATAGTTCTTATAGCTAAAAGCAACGTCTCAGCTGGTGATGAGTTGACGTATGACAGCTTCTTGCTTTTTCTTTCTTCTGTGAATCATCTATCGTTCATTTGGTATCTGATTGATTTTTCCGATCCGTTAATTAGTGCTTAATCTTGTTTAACAGGTATGATTATTTGTTTGACCCGGATGAGCATGATGATGTTAAAGTTCCCTGCCTTTGTGGAGCTTCCAATTGCCGGAAGTTCATGAACTAGTGTAGCTGATGTACAGGATTGGTCGTACAGTGACACATGCTAACGTGAATACAACAAATATCTCTTTTTTGCTTCTTTTGGTTTTGTTTTGTAATAGAAACCATTTTTGTCACTCAGTAGTCAGTCCAATTGAATTTTAAGTTGCAAATTATAGTGTATACACCAGCTATTTAGCTGGTTTGACATCTTTTCTCTTTCGTGTCTTAAAAATTTCACCAAAGGTAAAAGAAAAAAAATGTTGGATTTTGCAACATGTATTGGATTTGTTTGGCAGAAGAGGGCTAAAGTGCCATTGCGTTTTTTGATCTCTAGCTTTATATTCAGGAGATGGTTATTCTTTTCGTCGCCTTGGTTTGATAAATTATTTGGATTAAGTTCATTCCAATATATTTCCAGTTTTATTAGTTCTTATCAAACTTCAAAGAGTAAGACGTTGGAAAATATTACGCAGCGGAAACATTTTTAAGATCATACTGTAAGACAACAACCCCCAATATGTATCACACAATATTGCTGAAAATTAACTTATGAATACTTTTTGAAGTGAGTAGATATCTTGAAGCAAGTCAAATTTTAGTTCTACCGGCGTATTGTTTAGAATATTAATCTTGCTTTCTAGGGTAGGGGAATCCCTGCTTAGAGAAGATCTTTCTCAATTAAAAAAGGAGGAAACCCACAACTAATGTATGTCCCTCTTTTTATTAGAAATAAGATTTTGATAACTAGTTAAATATGGACACTATAGGGACCACAAAATTAATCAGAAAGTAATTCTAATTAATTTAAATTATTTTACCATAATAAATTACAAATTATTTCATTAAAAATTCGTAATGGCACTCCTCTATTTATATTTCAAAATTTTCATTAAACACTTTATAATTTCTCAGGTTAAGATTATATATACTAATTAATAAATTAAATTACTGACGAATTTAATTTAATGATTAATTTCCTTTAGAGCAATATTTAACTTATTTCATGCGCCAAATTCATAGATCTACTGGCCCGGGTTTGCACATGAAAACTTATAAGCTTCTCATAAAATTTTGTCTCATCAATCTCTATATTAGACATGGAATCCATCAACTAACTAATTATTTCACTAATATATATTATTATCATTCAATTTATCAGACATATTGACCCATCTCAGAATCTTACCTTTTAATAAATCAAAATAGTAATTAATATATACAACTCATAATCGTTATATTAGGATTAAGAATATAAGTATATTTAATAGTAGTTTAGAGAACATGTTTTTATTAGTCGGTTCAAAACATTTATCTCTACTTGGTCCCATTCAATACATACAAATGTACTAGCACGAGAAGTTAGAACTATACCAACGATTTGATCTTCTGCGTATAAGTTTAAACTCTATACACCAAATCATCTAACTATATAAGTTGATGACACATATATGACAAATCGTTCTATTTAATATAACGCTTT
>DF360181.1:36655-65195 GCA_000787875.1 Solanum virginianum | reverse complement strand
TAAGGCAAGTGGACTTTCAAAACTTTGTAATTCTCGTAGAATTCCCATATATTCCTTTCTTCTATGTGTGATGCATGATATTTGTAATATCATGAAAATGAGGTGATTAAGTGTAAATGTGACTTGGTGGGGTGTTGTAACACTTGAGTTGAAAAATGTGGCTAAGTGATGAAAATTCTATTTTGAGATATATTGTTGAGTTTGTATCAAGACTATGGTATTATGAGTTGTATTTAATTTGTCATCTCCTCATTATTGTGTGAACATGCCTATTTGCATTGACTTTGTGACAAGTGTTATGTGAACTGAAAATGAAGAATTAAAAAAGATGTACTATTTCGAGGGATGTGACATACGCCGTGATGGGTACTATATTTTGAGAGTCGTGTCGCACACCACGATGGATACTATGATTCGAGGGTCGTGTCACACGCCGCGACAAATGGATTGACTAAGAGTCCCCCATGAGTCCCTGACTGAGAGACAGCAGGTGTGTATCACTAGGACATACATGCATCATTATGCCTGACATCATTATATAAGCATTGCATCTCATTCTTGCATATTCTTGTGTAACATGATGTTCTTTTGGTGATTGATTACGTTATCACTTGTGAGTTGTGAGTTGTGAGTTATGACTTGTGATGTTGAATGGTGGTACACTGAAAACTTACTTCTACTGTGTATTATGTCTTGCTGGGCTGGCTGATTTTCTATACAGGTTGTAGTTGTGGAGGTAGGTTGGAATGAAAGGAGTTTGTATATTCTATTGGACTTACTTTGTTTAGTTCGTTTACTTGTTAGGTACCGTGTTATTTTTGGTAGTCACCCCTTGCTTCTATACTTATGTAGGTTCTAAGCCCGGGATCCGAGGCTTCCCTGGAAATTTAGAGGGGTAGTTATTGTCATCTGACTGACTCTCTTGTTCTTGTTTCTGTAGTGCTTTGTTCTATTCGAGAAGAAAGACACTTTAGACTTATGTTTCCTTGATTTTCTATATTGCTAATGGCTTGTACACATGACAACCTGATTTTGAAAATTTTTAATTAAGTTGACTTATTATCCGCAATTAAACTTTTATTTTTAATATAATTTTATATTCTTAACGTTATAGCTGGGTTGTAGGCTGACTTATCTTGGTGGGATAAGATGAGTGTCATCACGCCTATTTTTGGGTTGTGACAAGACGTCTGCACTTCTCACGTGGATAGTTGTTAAGGGTTGTCAGGCGCGCTTGAGTGTGAACGTTAGAGTTGATTTGTTGTAGTAGCTTTTGCTGAATTTTTTTTTGAAAATTTTGTTTTGAGGTCGTTTGTTGAAGAAGGTGAGAAAGAAATATTGTAAATGTGGTGAGACACATGAGTCCCGTGTTAAAGAAAATGAAAAGTTAAAGGAAAAAGGAAAAAGAGAGATGTAGGGTTGTTAAAAATTAAAAAGCTTAATATCAATTTGAGGGTAAAAATTGGATGCCCATATTAACAAATAAGATTAATAATGTATAATAATTTTGGGTCTAAACTACTTGCACAAACTTAAAATTGTGATGTTTTAGAATAATAAGGTTGCAAACGAAATTCTATAGTGATAATAATTTCATACTTTAGTTATCATCTAAATCTTTTTATGTAATGACTTGAGCAACAAACTTAAACTTTTGATGTTTTTCAATAATTATTTAAATGCATGTGCAATTACTCGTACATTGTTTTAAAAATATAAATAAATTTGAACTCGTCCTTACTATTATTCAAATGTTTTTAATTTTAAAATATACTGTAGATTTTAATAGTTTAAAAGAAAATTTTCAATAGAATTTCATTAGCAAATGTAAATACATAATCGACAACTTAAAATTTGACTGAACGTGACTAGATGAACTTCTTAGAATTGATTACTTTAAACCAATAGTCAGAGATTTTTCATTGCTTAATTTATGATTTAGAGTATGCTTTATCAAAATTATATTCAATCCATCACATCTATTGAAGATTTACTGTATTTATCTATTTTAAACTTAATGATTCACAATAAAATTTAATGTGGTTGACAACAAAATTCTTTTCTCTTAAATTAAGGTCTATACACCAATTAACACTCTTATCTTAACTAAAAAATTATAATTTTTTTTTAAATTTTAAACTTAATTATTTTTGTCAAAACCCATACATCATATTATACATTTATAGATTTTTTTTCCTCTAACTTGAACAATGTAGAATTATATACAAATAGAAATATTCTAAGTTAATATTTTGGTATCAGAACCAAATTATGTGTAATATTTTTATTATATGTATAATTGCTAATTGAATATATTGAGAGTTCTTTTGATAAGTTATTAGTAATATGGTATTGTAAATTATTTAGAAGTTTTATGGACTTTGTATAATATCTTATTGTATTATTTTTAATGAAATAACTATACAATAAATATATATATATATTTCACCTCTTTATTTGTTATTTCTATTTGAGGTGTGACAAGAACTGTATGAATATTTGTTTTACAAATAAATTGTAACATGTATAAAACTATAAATCAATAAACCAGTAAAATAACCATCATCTGCCACATACATATTATTAAACTATAAATAAAAATTGTAGTATAATATATAATATGATTAGGAAGCCTTTGAAAAATTTATAATATAATACTATTAATAATTTGTCAAAAATCCCCACGACGTACCCAACTAGCAATCTATACTTATAATCAAAAGTACTAGATATAACCTTCCTCTGATACCAAATCGAGTTTGCAAAAGAACTACTACGTGTTTTTAATCAACTTTCTCACTTTCTTTTTTCTTTCTTTTTTCTTTAGTCATTGTATTTTCTTAAGTATAAGTTGTTGACATCCAATTTTGGCCTAACATTTCTAAAGATTCATACTTTTGATGTTATTTTTAAAATAGTTTAACTACTTTTTGGCGATTTTAGATTTATTTTTTGATAATTACTCTTATTTTTAAAATATTAGAATTTTAATTAATTTTAGACTTAATATTTTTATTATTATCGGAAATATTAATTTGTGTTATAAATAAAATTAAAATGGATGACCATTTTTTTCTACTATGTCAAATCACTATTATGTAGTCTGCAATTGCTACATGAAAAAGAAAAATTTTCATGAAAGAGTAGTGAATTGTGGGACCCACAAAAATGAATTAAAAATTACGAATAGGTCCCACATGTTTTTTGTTGTGTAGTCTTGTTGTTTGGCTATAAATATCCCTCTCAGTGCAGAGAAAATAAGCGCGCACACATATACTAGAAGTAAATAGAGAATATAATATTTTCTCTCTTTTTATCTTCTTCCCCTAGTTTTCAGCTTTGACATCTTCCTTAGATTTATTCTAGTTAATTTATTTTTATTTTATAATACGTTATTAGCAAGAGTCTCTAGCCAATTGAGATTTGCTAAAGTCGGGGTTACCTTTCTCTTGAAGGTTAATCAAATTTCTTTCCAACTCAGGTATACATTTATATATTTACTTGTATATAACATCCTTAACATGATTTTTGTAAGTCTTTGATCTGCAACTTAATTACTAAATATATATTATTTATATGTCACTAACCTATAATCCTAAATTACATTTATGTATTATGATAGTGGGCTAATTAGAAAACTCGTAAATATATTTCTTTTATACATTTATGATTATTTGTGTGACATAAATAAGAATAGTATTATATTGGATATAACTATAATTCAAACAAAATTGTTCCACTAATATCTATCGAATCTAGTATCAAAATTTTATATATTAAATTTATCATTTTAATACTTCATGAGTTTATATGCCTTTGTAACATTTCATGCTCATGCATATAATATATTTTGTACTCATATGATATTTTATCATTTGAAATATTAATTTATCATTAAAAACCACTATTATATTATTAATTCAATTATTTTATGATAGCTTTCATCATGTCGAATTTGTCAAAACTTGAATTTGTGGCGCTTGGCATCTCTGGAAAGAACTATTTGTCATAGGTACTTGATGCTGAAATTCACCTTGCCGCTAAAGATCTTGGTGATACTATCATTGAAGGAAATAAAACATCAAGTTAGGATAAAGCAAAGACAATAACTTTCCTTCATCATCATCTGGATGAAAGCCTGAAGGTTAAATACTTAATAGTGAAAGATCCACTTGAATTGTGGATAGGTCTGAAAGGAAGGTATGGTCCCCTTAATGCCACGGTATTGCCAATGGCTCATTACAAGTGGATGCACTTAAGGTTTCAAGATTTTAAAATCGTAATTGAGTATAATTTTGTTGTATTTAGAATCACTTCCCAATTAAAATTATGTGGGGAAATTATAAAAGATGAGGACATGTTCGAAAAAACATTAACTACTTTTTATGCCTCAAATGTTATATTACGACAATAATACCGTGAGAAAGGTTTTCAGAAATATTCTGAATTAATCTCATGCCCTCTGGTGGCTGAGCAACATAATGCCTTGTTTATGAAAAATCATGAAGCCCGTCCCACTGGAACTGCTCAATTACCTAAAGCAAATGTGGTAGAAGCACATAACCAGTTCAAAAGAGGACAAAATAAAAATCGAGCTCAAAATAATGTACGTGGGCGTGGTAATGGTAGAAGACGATATAATAATCATCGTTGTGGTGGTCACTATAAAAGAGAGAACAATACGAGTTCTCAAGAATTTCCTCTGAAGGCAATTGTCATAGTTGTGGAATGAAAGGCCACTAGAAAAGTGAATGTCAAACACCTAAACATTTTGTTAGAATTTATCAAAATTTCTTCAAAAGAAAGGCAAATAAATGTGGTGCTTCTTCTTCCAATGCTCAGATAGATTCACACTTGACCTTTGAAAACAGTGATGCATGATCTTTGCAAACATATAATGATAATATTGAAGCAAATCTGGCTTTGAAGATGATAAATTTATGTCACGCTCCGTGAGGTACCCTCGATGTGGCTAATATCCAGAGACTATTGCTAGCCCCCAAGTGAACCACTTGTAGGGATGGCAAAGGGGCGGGGTGAGGCAGGGTGGGGCAGGTTTAAAGCTATGCGGGGCGGGTTGAAGTAGGTATTTTTTTAAACTAATGCGGGGCGGGGTGGAGTGGGTTGCGAGTTTAAAATGTCAAATAAGAATTCAAAGAAATAAAATTTTGTTAATTAGTAAAAATTAAAGATATAAATTTTTTATATTAAACATTGACTTTTAAAAAGCCAAATTAAAATTCAAAGAAATAAAATTTTGTTAATTAGTAAAAATTAAAGATATAAATTTTTTATATTAAACATTGACTTTAATTTTATGTTTTTCTAAAATTTAAACTAGACATGTCCGATAGATTGTTAGTTGTTAAAATGTTAATTAGAAATTTTTAATTAATGATTAAGAAATAATTGTTAAAATATCAACTAAAAATAGTTAATTAGTTGTTGAGATGTTAATTAGCCAAAAAAATTAAATTCAATTAAGAAATAAAAGAACTTTAAAATTTAAGCGGGGCGGGTTTATGCAAGGTGGGTATATGCGGGGCGAGGCGAGGCAGGTTGAAAATAAAAAAAATCACCAAGCGGGGCGGTTTAAAAAAATTTGCGGGTTGAGCTCAACTTGTCCCGCATCCGCCCCATTGTCATCCTTAACCACTTGATCTCATCACATTCATCCACTCAATAAACTCTAGTAATCAGCAGAAGACAAAAGAAAAATAAATAAGCACATCTCATCATCTAGCCTCAAAAGTATATCAAGTAGATAAAGGCTAGTTGGAGGAACTAGCTCACAATCTTAACAATCAACATTCAACTCTAGTCTATGAAGCCTCTATCACTATCAAGTGGTGCCAATGATAGACCTATGGCTACCTCAAATCAAAATGATGAGCTAATTGAGTCTAACTCTATAAGCAAGATGAAGTAAATGTAATGAATCCTCTGGAGTAGGGGAGGCTCACCAATTAGCTGAACATCCTAGATCCTTTACGATGCATCTATTGATGATCTCTAATCCCTGTATCTGTATAATAAAATGATACAATACTAAGTGGCCTCAGTACGTAAAATGTACGGTGTGTAAAATAGCTGACTAAAACCGAAATAGGTAGAATAATATAAAACATCAATCACCTTAAGAATAATAACAAATCAACATGTCAAATATCTATCTAAAGCAAGAATAAAGAGTATACAAGTGACTAATCAACCAAATCAGACTTATCTCAAAGGAACTCAACTCAAATCTCGTCTCAACACAAAGTACTCAAGGTGGGAACTTTTTGGGAGTTTCTCTTATCCGAGAATAATCACTTATGAGCTAGTGATTGTACAACAATCATATTTGTTGCCATAGTCATTCTATACATTCCAGGTAAGGAATGAATCATAACTATAATGGACAAGTCAAAATGGAGATAGCAATCCACACGTCCTCTATTGTTTTGGGAATTTCTAATAAGAGAGAACCTCAACATAATATGATGTGATGGTTCTAATCCTCACCTATGCTTGGCTACGTAGTTTGATCAGTGCGAGTTGGATTAACTCTTACTCTTTCGATGCTTGATACTCCTACCAAGACTCTATGCTCATAAGATAATCTATCCCAATCAAACTATCTCAATGAGCCTTATGGAGGTACTCATCATTCAATCAGTCTCGTATAGACTCTAATCAACTCATCAATCAACATCTCAATCAATAACTCAAGGCTTGGAACAATCATTAAGAAACAATCAAATAGAGAAATCATTAGAGTTCATCTGGGAACACTGATAGACCATCAAGTATATCATCTTTCTCACATCACAATCATAATTGACATTCTTAATTAAGGCTCTAGACTCAATCTTTATCTTCATTCATGCATGCTTTCAAAATTATCATGTAGGGTTATACAATATCTTATGAAAATATTCAATTAAAGAAAGATAAGTTTATGATTATCATCAACATAAAAAAATACATGTAATTAATATAATTTTTAGGAAAACCCATCAAGAATCATGTATGTAGACTTATTAGACTTTTAACTCTTCTATGACTATATATGTGGATCATGATAGAACAATCTCATGCTTTTAGTTTAGGCTTACATACCTGGAAAGTTGATATTACAATTGAAATTTGATGAATACTAGCTTTGTTGGAGAAAATCCATGATCTTGGTAGTTCTTTTAGAGTGGAAGAATTTGGACAGACATTGTTTGAAGGGCTTCTCTTTGATTCTTAAATTTTTGACTTCGAATTTTCAGAGTTCTTGATGAAGAACCCTAATTCTTGAAGAAGAAAAATCAAGAAATCCTTTCTTAGAATTCTTGAATTCTTTTTCTTGAAACCCTAGGTTATGGTTTAAAATTCTATTAGAGATTCATGAATAGATGAAGAAATTTGGGTAG
Organism: Solanum virginianum; assembly: GCA_000787875.1. NCBI lineage: Eukaryota > Viridiplantae > Streptophyta > Magnoliopsida > Solanales > Solanaceae > Solanum > Solanum virginianum. The sequence goes on along the minus strand of DF360181.1, from coordinate 57,792 downwards.
GGTTGATTGAAATTTTTGAAAAATTACTTACCTTGAGGATGAATTTTGAAAGTTAATCCTAACTTGATGATTTTCTTGATAATTCTTGAGCGTTTATGTTTAGGAGTGAAGGAGAGGGCTTTACTTATGAAAAATTCACGTTTTATACATTTTGGGGCCTTAAATAGAACCCTAAAGTTTTTAAGATAAAAGTACCCTCAAAATAAAAAGAAAGGATGTCATTTAGCTTATCTAAAAAGGGTTTGCATCAAGTCCACGAAGTGGAGCTATCGTGGACCTTTAGACAACTCTGCAGGCCTTTAGTAAAATGGTCATAACTTTCTACTCCAAATTTTGATTAAGGTAAAATTAGATGCGTTGAAAAGTTAGTTCAAATAGCTTCAATTTGATATATTATAGGTCACCTAACTCATTATACTTTAGGAGATATGATCATTTGAAGTTGATGTTTTTATCAACTCATACGAAGACTTAGTTGGTAGAAATTCTTTGGACTTGACTTGATGTAAAAGATCCCTTATGACTCTAAATCACATCCATTATACTTTAAGTACTTAGGAATTGATCCTAACATGTAAATACAATCTAAAAGTCATTGGTCCATCTAACTTTTATAAAATCTTACATTAAAACTGCGACCTTATATCATCTCCAATTCTATTCCCACACTAAGAATTGACTTTAACACCTAAACACAATTAGGAATCATCAATTAAAATCCTCTATCATATGAAGGCTGTCTCAGTCTTAGCTTAAAAAAATTAGGGTGTTACATTATCTCTCCCTTGGGATCATTCATCCCCGAATAATGAGTGAATATAAACATCAAGGCACGAATAAGAATCAAGACTCTTCTCAGCAATCGCTTAACAAATCAAGCATCAACCCATTCAGACAATCACAAATCACTTAGAATAGATATTTTGATTCAGATAAAGAGTAGAGATATTATCTTAAATATTCTTACCATCAGGCATGAATGGAATGTCAAAATTTAATCAATTAGAATCATTTAAACACCTCGTCAACTAGTTATTCGAACTTAAGAAGTAAGTCACTGATTCTAATCGAGAATGGGACCATCGTGATATAAAAGAGTCTATGGATAACTCTCAAGCTCAGCTCCTCCTCAATTGTGGTCCATTTCAAATCTATGTCTAACCACATCCTCTCATTCTATTTCACACCTAACTCTAAGTCCCAATATTCTAGTCCTAAGATGATCATGTTTATACCAATCTAACCCCTCAAAATCTATGTTTCATATCTCCATGATAATGTGTACTTAGAGAATACTACTCATTCCCATCACTCTAATACACTCGGATAATAGCAACCACACTTTTAAGCCTATCACTCCAACCACTTGACGGCCTCTTTAAGGTCAACATCACTTGAGAATCTTCAAGCCTACCATAGCACCTTACACCCTCAATCGCATGAACTCATACCATGAGAGATACTAATATTCTTTTACCTATCTATTAGACTCATCACGATTTCTCTAACTCTTCCTCCACATCTATAACCTTAAAAGGAAATGGCATCACATCATCATAAAAATCAAGCACTCTCACTCTCTCTCATCAACCATCACTATTTTACTATCATTAACATTTCTATCAAGATTGGAAAGCAGGATCACTCAAAGGGCTTGGAACGAATGATCATTATCACTATTTAATCGAGAAATCTTATCTGAGAATATTCATAATAAAATATAATCTCTCTCATCTATCAAGACTCATTCTGATTTCACAGAACTATACATAGTGTAAAACCCATGTCATATCTCCTTCAACATAGGACTAGAAACTCTTAGATCCATGAGGTAAGATCAAAATTGCTGAATGAAGTCATCGCTTCTCATTCTCACAACTCAACATGAATGATAATCAACAAGTAGTGCATGGGACTAGGCCATAAGCATGGCAGTCATACACCAAATAGGGATAGAATGTTACCTCAACTAAAGTATAAAGACTATATGAGATGGAAAAGAATTGATATCTCATCTTGATCAGCCTATCACTATTGAAAACTCAAGATCTACTTTGGTTCATCACCTCGTTATCTCCATCTTAACATCAAGAGTTGTCTCTCTAAGTTTTTGAATCAATTCTTTTTACATGCTATAAGTACATATCTCCACATGATCAGGGAATCACTATCCATAAGAATATCTTAAACTCTTCTGTTATGCTATAGTCGCATATTATGACTAGCCACTCAAATGCTCTTCAATGATATCACTCTTAGCTTCCTCCCGTCTCTATGAAAATCTCTCTATATATTTGTTGCTCTTAATTGTGTACATAACCACTTTCCACAACTCTTACAACCTAACTTTTTCTTTTTTCCTACAAACACCCAACTTCTGTGCTCCCATAAATTCATTTGCACAAGACTTAGACTATTATGGAAAACTCATCATCATCTATCTATGAGCCCCAATCAACTCATTTACTAGGGATGACAAGGAATGCTTACATCAACCTACTCAATATTGACAACTCAAAAATATTGTCTATATTTTTATAGTAGTCATAAATTAGAGCTTCACACATCTTTACACAATCATGGGTACACATCTCAAGCCTCTTCTTATCTATTGAGGTATCCTCATTTCACTATTCTTACCTAAGGGGCACTTGTAGCCTGCCCATAGCATCACTTTCCTTACAAATTAGCATCTTCATACACTAAGGCAAGCCTCTTAGAGAAAATCTCCAACTAAGACTATCACTCTTATAATACTATCTCCTTTTTCACACTGCTACTCAAAATTCAAGCTTAGGGTAGTCTACTACTAACATGTGCATCACAAACTTTCCTCATATTATACCAGCTTGTAACTAGTGGGTAAAAATTAGGAATGTAGTCTTACTAAAATATCAAATACTCAATCATCACATCCCCTCTTCATAACTCAAGTACCACTCACCCATTTATTATGCTTCCTCATCTCGCTAAGCTCATAATTCTATGAATCTCATGGGGCTCTCACTTTGAAATCATAAGCCTAGTTTAGATATATCACATTTAAAGCACTTTGTTTCCCCATATTCAATATCTATACTTCACCCTCACTAATATAAATATCAAAATACATCAACATAGATCTCTTTCTAGTTTGAGCACATTCTAACAATAACTCTTCCTCTATTCCTCATCATAAAAATCATAGTGTACTTATAACTCTTTTATCAAACTTATGGCAATCGACTTATCACCTTATTACTTACCTAACACAGCTCTAGTTACAAGCCTTAATCAGCCATCACTCTTGCTCTATTGCCCCTTTTTTTCCATTTTTGTCCTTCTAACTCTAGGATGACTCAATTCTACTCAAGGTTTATAAGACCTAAAATCTCACTCTTAGGTGGTAACATTAGAATTTTAGAGATATAATTTCCTCTCATTTGACATCGAAAGCAAGTTTTGAATAAGAGGGTTTGGGTACATCTAGAGCTAACTCAAATGCATAATTCATATGAGTAATAGTGCACTCTTTCTAGTCGATCAACTTAGCACACTATTCAGCTTCTCTCAATCCTGGTGCAATCTCTAAACCATTTTGATCATTTATCGTAGTGGATCTCATCAGTAAAGGTCTGAACATTTCTGTCTCTATCATCTCATAGATTAGACATACTCGAAACCTTTAGAGCAATGCACGAATCAGGTTATGAAAAAAGTGTAACAATTTCTAATATCCTATAGCCTTCTACTTATAAAGTGTGGTGCACAACACACCCATAAATAAGACTTTACTAGACATGGCTTCATAGACTCTCTAGGACTCTTAAACTTTATGCATTGATACCAAGTTTGTCATGCCCCAAGAGGATACCCAAGACGTGGCTGTCAATCAGAGAATATTGCTAGTCCCCAAGCGAATCACTTGGCCTCATCACAATCTTTCAATCATTAAACTCTGCTAATCAGCAGAAGATATAAGAAAGTAAATGGGAACATCTATCCAATCTCAAGGTAATATAACATAATAAATGAAAGGCTAGTAGAAAGAACTAACGCAACAAGTCTTAACAATCAACATTCGACTCTAGTCTATGAAGCATCTATCACTATCAAGTGGTGCCAATGATGGACCCATGACTACCTCAACTCATCTCGACTCAGAGTACTCAAGGTGGGAACTTTTTGGGAGTTTCTCTTATCCGACAATAATCACTTATGAGCTAGTGACTGTATAATAATCAAGCTGATGTTTCTACAATTGTTCTGTACTTGCCAGGTAGGGAATTAATCGAAACCATAATGGGCAAGTCCAAAATAGAGACAATAATCCAAAAGTCCTCTATTGCTTCAAGGACTTCTAATCAGAGGAGACCTTAACATAATGTGATGTGATGGTCTTAATCCTCACCTACACTTGGCTACATTATTTAATGAGTGTGAGCTGGATTAACTCTTACTCTTTAGGTACTCGATACTCCTCCAAGACTCAATGCTCATAAGATAATCCATCCCAATCAAACTATCTCAATCAGCCTCGTGGAGGCACTCATAATTCAATCAGTCTCATAGAGACTCTCATCATCTCATCAATCAAGATCTCAATTAATAGATCAAGGCTTAGAATAATCATTAGAAAATAATCAAATAAATAAATCATTGGAGTTCATTTGGGAACAGTCATGGACCATCAAGTACTATTAACCTATCATCATTCTCACATCACAATCACAATCGACATTCTCAATCAAGGCTCAAAACTCAATCTCTATCTTCATTTATACATGCCTTCAAAAATATCATATAGGTTATGCATTATCTCTTGAAAATATTCAATTCAAGAAAGATAAGTTTATGATGATCATCAACATAAGAGAATACATGTAATTAATGTAATTTTCAAGAAAACCCATCAAGAATCATGTATGTAGACTCATTAGACTTTCAGCTCTTCTATGACCATCTACAGGGAATATGAGATAACAGTCTTATGCTTTTATTTAGCCTTCCATACTTGGAAAGTTGATATTACAATCAAAATTTGATAATACTAGATTTCTTAGAGAAAATTCTTGATCTTGGTAGTTCTTTTAGAGTGGAAGAACTTGGATAGAAATTGTTTGAAGGGCTTCTCTTTTATTCTTAAATTCTTGACTTAGAATCTTTAGAGTTCTTGATGAAGAACCCTAATTGTTAAAGAAGAAGAATCAAGAAATCCTTTCTCAGAATTCTTGAATTCATTTTCTTGAAACTCCAGGTTATGATTTAAGATTCTATTAGAGATTCATGAATAAATAAAGAAATTTGGGTTGGGTAGATTAAAATCTATGAAGAATAACTTACCTTGAGGATGAATTTTGAAAGTTAATCCTAACTTGATGATTTTCTTGATGATTCTTGAGTTTTTATGTTTAGGAGTGAAGGAGAGGGTTTTACTTATGAAAAACTCACATTTTATATGTTTTGGGATCTTAAATAGACCCTCAAAGGTTTTAGGATAAAAGTACCCTCAAAATAAAAAGAAAGGACGTCATTTAGCTTATCCAGAAAGGGTTCGCGTAAGGTCCGTGGTTTGAAGCTATCGCGGACCTTCAGAAAACTCTGCGATCTTCAGTAAAATGATCATAAACTTCTACTCTGAATTTTGATTAAGGCAAAATTACAAGTGCTGGAAATTTAACTCAAATATCTTCGATTTGATATATTATGGGTCACCTAACTCATTATACTTAAGGGGATATGGTCATTTGAAGTTGATCCTTCTATCAACTCTTACGAAGACTTAGTTTGTAGAAATTCTTTGGACTTTGCTTGATATAAAAGATCTCTTATGACGCTAAATCACATCTAATATACTTTAAATACTTAGGAATTTATCCTAACATGTATATACAATCTAAAAGTCGTTGGTCCATCTAACTTTTATAAAATCTTATATTAGAAATGCGACCTTATATCATCTCCAATTCTATTCTCACACTAAGAATTGACTTTAACACCAAAACACAATTAGGAATCATCAATTAAAATCCTCTATCATATAAGGCTGTCTCAGTCTTAGCTTAAAAACATTAGGGTTTTACATTATTTCTCCCTTAGGATCATTCGTCCCTGAATGATGAGTGAAGGTAAACATCAAGGCATGAATATGAATCAAAACTCTTCTCAACAATTGCTCAACAAATCAAACTATCGACCCATTTGAACAATCAAAAATACTCAAAATAGATAATTCGGTTCAGATTAAGAGTAGAGATATTATCTTAAACATTCTCACTATCAGACATGAATGGAATATCGAAACTCAATCAATTTGAATCATTTAAACACCTCATCAATTAGTTGTTCGAACTCAAGAAGGAAGTCATTGATTCTAATCGAGAATGGGAACATCGTGATAGACAAGACTATGGATAACCCTCAAGCTCAGTTCCTCTTCAATTGTGCTCCTTTTTAAATCTATGTCTAACCATATCCTCTTATTCCATTCCACACATAACTCTAAGTCCCAATATTCTAGTCCTTAGATGATCACACTTATACAAATCTAACCCCTTAAAATCTATGTTTCATATATCATAGTAACATGTACTTAGAGGATACTGCTCGTTCCCATCACTCTAATACACTCATATAATAGCAACCACACATTTAAGCCTATCATTCCAACCATTTGATGACCTCTTTAAGGTTAAAATCACTTGAGAATCTTCAAGCCTACCATAGCACCTTACATCCTCGATCGCATGAATTCTTACCATGAGATATACTAATATTCTTTTACCTATTCATTAGACTCATCACGATTTCTCTAACTCCTCCTCCACGTCTATAACCTTAAAAGGTAATGGCATCATACTATCATAAGAATCAAGAACCCTCACTCTCTCTCATCAACCATCACTCTTTTACTATCATTAACATTTCTATCAAAACTGGAAAGCAGGATCACTCAAAGGGCTTGGAACAAAAGATCATTAGTATGATTCGATTGAGAAATCTTTTCTGAGAATATTCATAATGAAGTGCAATCTCTCTCATCTATCAAGAATCACTCTGAGTTCACAGAACTATACGTAGTGTAAAACTCAGGTCATATCTCCTTCAACATAGGACTGAAAACTCATAGATCCATGAGGTAAGATCAAAATTGCTGAATGAATTCATTGCTTCTCATCCTCACTACTCAATATGAATGACAATCAACAAGTGGTGCATGGAACTAGGACATAGGGAATGGAATGTTACCTCAACTGAAGTATAAAGACTATATAAGATGGAAAAGAATATGATACTTCAACTTGATCATCCCATCACTATCAAAAACTCAAAATCCTCTTTGGTTCATTACCTCATCATCTCCCCCTTTGCATCAAGGGTTGTCTCTCTAAGTTTCTGAATCAATTCCTTTTACCCCTGTAAGTCTATATCTCCACACGGTTAGGGAATCACTATCCACAAAAATATCTTAAACTCTTCTATTATGCTATAGTCGCATATAGATACTATCCACTCAGACTCTCTTCAACGATATCACTCTTTGCTTCTTCCCGTCTTTATGAAAATCTCTCTCTATATTTGTTGCTTTTAATAGTGTACATAACCACTTTCCACAACTCTTACAATCTAACCTCTTCCTTTTGCCTGCAAACACCCAACTTCTGTGCTTCTATAAATTCATTTGCATAAGACTTAGACTATTATGGAAAACTCATCACAATCTATCTATAAGCCCCGATTGACTCATTTACTAGGGATAACAAAGAATGCTTACATCAACCTACTCCATATTGACAACTCAAAAATACCGTCTAGATTCTTATAGCAGTCATAACTTAAAGCTTCACACATGTTTACATAATCATGGGTACACCTCTCAAGCCTCTTCTTATCTATTGAGTTATCCTTGTTTCACTATTCTTACCTAAGGGGCACTTGTACCCTGCCCATAGCATCACTTTCCTTACAAATTAGCATCTTCATACACTAAGACAAGCCTCTTAGAGAAAATCTCCAACTAAGACTATCATTCTCACGATTCTATCTCCTCTTTCACACTGCTCCTCAAAATTCAAGCTTAGGGTAGTCTAGTACTAACATATGCATCACAAACTTTCCTCATTACCAACTTGTAACTAGTTGGTAAAAATTAAGAATGTAGTCTTACTAAAATATCATAGCGAGTACTTAATCATCACATCCCCTCTTCATAACTTAAGTACCACTCACCCTTTCGTTATACTTCCTCATCTGGCTAAGCTCATAACTCTATGAATCTCATGGGGCTCTCACTTTGAAATCATAAGCCTAGTTTAGATCTATCACATTTAAGGCACTCTGTTTCCCCCTATTCAACATCTATACTCCACCCTCACTAATACAAATATCCAAATACATCAACATAGACCCCTTTCTAGTTTAAGCACACTCTAACATATTCTAACAATAACTCTTCCTCTATACTTCATCATGAAAATCATAGGGTACTTATGACTCTTTTTAAACTTATGCCAATCGACGCATCACCTTATTACTTACCTAATATAACTCTAGTTACAAGCCTCAATCAGCCATCACTCTTGCTATTTCGCCCTTCTTTTTCCATCATTGTCCTTTTAACTCTCGGATGATTTAACTTTACTCAGGGTTTATGAGACTCTCAAATCTCACTCTTAGGTGGTAACATTAGCCTTTTAGAGATATAAATTTCTCTCTCATGGGTAACATTGGAAGCAAGTTTTGAATAAGAGGGTCTGGGCACATGTATAATTCACATGAGTAATAGTGCACTATTTCTAGTCAATCAACTTACACTAGTCTGCTTCTCTCAAGCCTGGTGCAATCTTTAAACCATTCTAATCACTTTATCGTAGTGGATCTCATTGGTAAAGTTCTGAACATTTTTGTCTCTATCATCTCATAGATTAGACATAGTCGAAAACTTTAGAGCAACATATGAATCAGATCATAAAAAAAGTATAACCATTCCTAATGTCCTATACCCTCTACTTGTAAAGTGTGGTGCACAACACACCCATAAACAAGACTCTACTAGACAATACTTCATAGACTCCCTAGGACACTTGAACTTTGTGCTCTGATATACAGTTTGTCAAGCCTTGGGAGGTACCCAAGATATGGCTGGCACCTAGAGACTATTATTAGTCCCCAAGCGAACCACTTAGCCTCATCATAATCATTCAATCATTAAACTATGTTAATCAGTGGAAGACTAAGGAAGTAAATAGGCATATCTATCTAATCTCAGGGTAATATAATATAATAAATGAAAGGCTAGTAATGATACGCTCCAAAAATGTGCTTCAAAAATGCCCATAATTGTAATTTTTATATATCTCAAAATTTGTATGTGATATTAAAAATCTGACTTTATATTCTCGATTAGGGGGGAAAAATTGAGTGGAAAATGGGTATAACCCAGATTTTAAAGAACCCATACCGAAGAATAATTTTTGCTAATTTTTCTTATCTAGTGTTTGTTTGTGCCCTGGTCGCGATGCGCCAAGGGCGCGAATTAGTTTTAATCTTGCTTTCGCATTGGGTTCGCTCCTGGACCTGATGCGGACCAATGTAAGTTTTTTCTTGGTTTTTCTATCTCAACCAAGGGCATTGGGGTTATAGCCTCATGCCCACTTATGTATGAAAACACCTATACTTGGCCATTTTTCAACTCTATATCACTCAAGACCCTCTCAAAAACCTATCCAAGACTTAACCAAATATCTCATTCAAATTTCAAGGATTTCAAGCCTAACTTTGGAACTCAAAGATTCTCTTCAAGCTCCAAGTTCTCTTCAAGTTCATCTCAAGAAAACTCAAATTTGAGGTATGTGGGTTTCATCCATTAGATCCTTTCACCTATGGAGCCCAATCTCCTGTTTATGAAAATTGCATATTTTCAAGTTTTATTACCTATGGGTATCTATTATTATGAATTATGAGCATTAATTATGTTGGGATTTATGAAATGTTGATTGATTAAGCATGACTATATATTTCAAGCTTGTACTATGGATGAGTTTTATCTGTTAAGACTATGCATTTTTTGAGCTATGAAACTATAATCTATTATGAGATTTGATAATGGATTTCAAGGTACCCTATATGAGGGTTTTACAATATGTTGGTGGGTTGATTTGCATTGAGTTTTCTTAGATTATTTCACTCTTGAATTGCATGGTTTTGAATTAGTATCATGAACCCACCAAGTGTTTGATAAAATGTCAAGTCAAGAATTCTCAAGTTATTGATAACCTATTGCATGATTTATAAGTCAAGTGACTATGTGATGATTAAGGGCTTTCAAGCATGTATTCAATCATGAAAAATTTCTATAATGTTACAAGTATCAAGTTAAGCCCTAACAAGTCAAGTGACTATATGATGATTAAGGGATTTCAAGTATGTATTGAATTCATGAAAAGTATCTATGATGTTACAAGTATCAAGTTAAGCCCTATTTAAAGATTTTACCTCTTGTGAGTTATTCATATTAAAGCAAGGGTTCATGTATGATTATGATCTACCCTTCTGTTTCAAGTTAGGCTTACTATTAGAGGTCAAGTATGTTTAAGTATTCCATGGGATCAGACTTAGCACTGATGGATTGGATATTGGCATGGACTATCTTTAAGGGTCCGTACTCATTTTCTCAAACTATGTGCCAATATAGGATTATGCTTTACCCTTGCTATACTAGTGGATCTATTTAGTGTACTTTATCATGAAATCCACCCCGAAATGGGATGGGTTCTTGTAAGGGGGTTTACTTCTCCGAAATGGGATGGGCTCTTATAAGGTGAATTATGGTTTACCTTGGCAAGTAGACCACCTCTTTACTGGTGAGGGGTAATCATTAGGATTCTAAGTTGTAGCTCGCTTGGTATTGCCTTTGTCGGTTAGGGTCTCTTTCCACACATGTATTATGTTCTATGCAAGTTGAATGATTTACAAGTATGTTTTACTTCAAGCATTAACCATGTATGTCATATTGAGATCTCACTTATATATTGCTTATTGCTATGCATTTTAACTATATTGGCTTATGCCTTGTTGCATTTCATCCTACATACTTAGTACATTCAAATATATTAACGCATACTCTATGACTATATGATATTACCATATAAGAACCGTAGCAACACTTGATCATCCTCCACGTGGCTAGTATGATCTATTGAAGCAAGCTTTGGTGAGTCCTCAAGTCTGGGGACACTATCTTTACTACTCTTGCTATATTGAGACTTCTTTTGTTGAACGCTTGTCATTACGAGGGTGAGCCCAAAAAGTGTCTTGGCCCCCGCTCCATTCTATATTAGAGGTGTTGTTAGAATATTATGATGTATTTATGTTATAAGCTTGTCTCTTTATGCTTTTATGATTATCAAAGACTTCCCTTAGTTCCGCTTCCCTTGTTTTATACCTCTTATTGTTGTTTACTTTGCTTTCATGACCAAGGATGTGTGATTGATATGTTAAGAGGCTTGTTTGGGTCCCTTCGGGTTCCCATTCTTTATGTCACGTCTAGTCCCTAGGCTTAAGCCGTGACAAGTAGAAAGAACTAACTCAATAAGTCTTAATAATTATCATTCGGCTCTAGTCTATGAAGCCTCTATCACTCTCAAGTGGTGCCCATGATGGACCTATGGCTACCTCAAATAAAATAGATGAGCTATCAAGTCTAACTCTATAAGCAAGATAAAATAAAAGTAATGAATCCTCTGGATTAGGGGAGGCTCAACAATCAGTTGAATGTCCTAGATCCTCAACGATGCGCCTATTGATGATCTTTAATCCCTGTATCTGCATAATAAAATGATGTAATACGAAATGGCATCAGTACGTGAAATATATGGTATGTAAATTAACTGAATGAAACCAAAACAGGTAGAATAATATAAAACATCAATCACCTTAAGAATAATAACAAATCAACATATCAAATGTCTATATAAAGCAAGAATAAAGAGTAGACAAGTGATCAATCAACCAAATCAAATCTCATCAATCAAATCAGACTCATCTTAAAGAAACTCAACTCAACTCATCTCATCACATCTTATCTCGTCTCAACTTAGAGTACTCAAGGTAGGAACTTTCTAAGAGTTTCTCTTATCTGACAGCTATCACATATGAGCCAATGACTGTACAATAATCATCCTGATGTTGCCACAGTCGTTTTGCATTTTCCAGGTAGGGAATGAATTAAAACCATAATGGACAAGTCCAAAATGGAGACCGCAATCCACAAGTCCTCTATTATTTTAGGGACCTCTAATCAGAGGGGACCTCAACATAATGTGATGTGATGGTCTTAATCCTCACCTATGCTTGGCTACATAGTTTGACGAGTATGAGTTGGATTAACTCTTACTCTTTCAGTACTCGATACTCCTCCCAAGAGTCAATGCTCATAAGACAATCCATTGTAATCAAACTATCTTAATTAGCCTCGTAGAGGCACCCATAATTCAATCAGTCTCATAGAGACTCTCATCATCTCATCAATCAACATCTCAATCAATAGCTCAAGGCTTAGAACAATCATTAGAAAATAATCAAATAGACAAATCATTAGAGTTTATTTGGGAACACTCATGGACCATCAAGTACTATCAACCTATCATTATTCTCACATCACAATCACAATCGTAATTGACATTCTCAATCAAGGCTCTAGATTCAATCCCTATCTTTATTCATGCATGCTTTCAAAATTATCACATAGGGTTATACAATATCTCATGAAAATATTCAATTCAATAAAAATAAGTTTTTGATGATCATCAACATAACAAAATACATGCAATTAATATAATTTTCAAGAAAACCCATCAAGAATCATGTATGTAGACTCATTAGACTTTCAGCTCTTCTATGACCATCTAGGGGGAATATAAGAGAACATTCTTATGCTTTTACTTAGCCTTCCATATTTTAAAAGTTGATATTACAATCAAAATTTGATAATACTAGATTTGTTAGAGAAAATTCTTGATCTTGATAGTCCTTTTAGAGTGGAAAAACTTGGACAGACATTGTTTGAAGGGCTTCTCTTTGATTCTTAAATTCTTGACTTAGAATCTTTAGAGTTCTTGATGAAAAACCCTAATTGTTGAAGAAGAAGAATCAAGAAATCCTTTCTTGGAATTCTTGAATTCATTTTCTTGAAACCCTAGGTTATGATTTAATATTCTATTAGAGATTCATGAATAGATAAAGAAATTTGGGTTGGGTAGATTGAAATCTATGAAGAATAACTTACCTTGAGGATGAATTTTTAAAGTGATTTATGAATCGATGAAAAAATTTGGGTTAGATAGATTAAAATTCATGAATAATAAGTTATCTTCAGGATGAATCTTGAAAGATAATCCTAACTTGATGATTTTCTTGATGATTCTTGAGCATTTATGTTTAGGAGTGAATGAGAGAGTTTTACTTATGAAAAACTCACGTTTTATGCATTTTGGGACCTTAAATAGACTTCCAAATGTTTTAGGATAAAAGTACCCTCAAAATAAAAAGAAAGGATGCCATTGAGCTTATCCAGAAAAGGTTCATGCTAGGTCCACGATGTGAAGCTATCGCGGACCTTCAGACAGCTCTGCAGGTCTTCAGTAAAATAGTCATAACTTTCTACTCCAATTTATTATTAAGGTGATATTAGATGCATTGGGAAGCTAATTCAAATATCTTTGATTTGATACATTATGGGTAACCTAACTCATTATATTTTAGGAGGTATGGTCATTTGAAGTTGACCTTTCTATCAAATCATACGAAAACTTAGTCGGTTGAAATTCTTTGAACTTGGCTTGATGTAAAAGACACCTTATGACTATGAATCACATCTAATATACTTTAAACACTTAGTAATTGATCCTAGCATGTATATACAACCTAAAAGTTATTGGTCCATCTAAATTTTATAAAATCTTATATTAGAACTGTGACCTTATATCATCTCCAATTCTATTCCTACACTTACAACTGACTTTAAGATCTATACTCAATTAGGAATCATTAAATAAAATCCTATATCATTTGAAGAATATCTCAGTCTTAGCTTTAAAAAATTTGGGATGTTACACTTCATGGATTTGATAAATAGGGTGTTTAGACATTACCTTGATATGTTTGTGATTGTGTTCATCGATGACATTTTGGTGTATTCAAGAGATGAGAAGGAGCATGCAAATCACCTCAGAATTATCCTCCAAACACTTAAGGACCATGAGTTACATGCAAAATTCTTGAAATGTGAATTTTGGCTTAAATCAGTGGCTTTTCTAGGCTATGTTGTCTCTAATGATGGTATTAAGTGGATGCTCAAAAGATTGAAGTGGCTACCTTTACTCATCAATTAAGGACGAATGATCCCAAGAAGGAGATGATGTAACACCCGATAAAATTATCAAAAAATCCTAGAGTAGACACGTGCGCATAACGCGTCTTCCCATCTCTCCAACAGACATAAGAAATTTTGTGGGGTTGGCAGGCTATTATCACAGATTTGTTGATGGATTTTCTTCCCTATTCACGTCATTGACTAAATTGACTTAGAAAAAGAACAAGTTCCAGTGGTCTAATGAAGGTGAGAAAAGCTTCCAAGAGTTGAAATCTAGACTGACTATTGCACTAGTTTTAACCTTGCTCGAGGGGAGACAGGAGTTTATAATATATTATGATGCCTCAAGAGTTAGATTGGGATGTGTGTTGATGCAGAGAAGAAAAGTGATAGTATATACTTCCAAACAACTTACGGTTCATGAGAGGAACTATCCGACCCATGATCTTGAGTTGGCAGTAGTGGTGTTTGCACTTAAAATCTAGCGCCACTACTTATATGGGGTACATGTGGATGTATTCACCGATCCCAAGAGCTTGGAGTATGTCTTCAGGCAAAAAGAGCTCAACCTGCGACCGAGGAGATGGTTGGAGTTGCTCAAGGATTATGACATGAGCATTCTTTACCATCCAGGTAAATTTAACATTGTTGCTGACACTTTTAATAGGTTATCAATGGGTAGCATAGACTATGTTGAGGAAGGAAAGAAGGAATTAGCTAAAGAAGTGCATCGATTGGCTCGATTGGGAGTTCAACTTGAGGAGAATGACAAGGGAGGAGTCAATGTTCAGAATGGGTATGCTTCATCCTTAGTTGCAGAGGTGAAAGAAAAATAAGACCAAGATCTTATCATACTCCAATTGAAAGAAGTTTTCCACAAACAAAAAGTGATGGTTTTCTCCAAAAGGGGAGATGGAGTGTTGAGATACGAAGTAGATTGTGCATCCCAGATGTTGATGGTATTCGAGAAAAGATTATGGTAGAAGCCCATAGCTCTAGATATTCCATTCATCCTGGCTCTATTAAGATGTACCATGACTTGAGGAAAGTCTATTGGTGGAGTAGAATGAAGAAAGATATTCTGGAGTTTGTTTCCAAGTGCCTAAATTGCCAACAAGTGAAAGTTGAGCAACAAAGACCATGTGAATCGGCTCAGAACTTTTAGATTCCTAAATGGAAGTGGGAGATGATCAATATAGACTTCATTACTAGTCTACCAAGGTCTTGAAAGCAATAAGATTTGATTTGGATGATTGTGGATAGGATGACAAAATCGGTTCACTTGTTAGCAGTTAAGACAACTAACACTACAAAAGAGTATGCCAAGTTGTATATCCAAGAGATTCTGAGGTTGCATGGGGTTTCCTTATCCATCATCTCGGACAAAGGAGCTCAATTAACCTCCCAATTTTGGAGATATTACGAGAAAGGATTGGGTATGAAAGTGAATTTGATTACAACCTTTTATCCATAGACAGATGGCCAGGCAAAGCATATAATTCAGATGTTAGAGGATATGTTGATAGCCTGTGTTCTTGATTTCAAGGGAAATTGGGATGATCACCTACAATTAATTGAATTTGGATATAATAATAGTTATCGTGCAAACATTTAAATGGCTCCTTACGAAGCTTTTTATGGGAGGAGATGTAGATCACCAATTAGGTGGTTCAAGGTTAGAGAGGTGGAGTTAATTAGGCTTGATCTTGTCCACAAATCAATGAAGAAGGTTAAGGTCATTAAAGAGCGGTTGAAGACTGCACAAAGTCCTACACCGATGTGAGGAAGAGAGACTTGAAGTTTGAGGTAAATGGTTGGGTATGCTTGAAAGTGTCATTTATGAAGGGTGTCATGGGATTTTGGAAGAAGGGTAAATTGAGTCCATGTTATATTGGGCCATATCAAATTTTGAAGAGAAATAGGAAGGTTGCTTATGAGCTACAGTTGCCTTTTGAGTTAGACTCCAGTGTTTCACGTGTCGATATTGAAGAAGTGCTTAGGAGATCCTGCCATGGTGATCCATGTTGAGAGTATTGGAGTGAAAGATAGCTTGTCCTACAAAGAGATTTTGATCAAAATCCTTGATCATCAATTTTGGAAATTGAGAACCAAAGAGATAGCCTCAGTCAAAGTCCTGTGGAGAAATTAATTCATTGAGGAAGCCACATAGGAAGCTGAGGAAGAGATGAAAGCAAAATATCCATACCTATTCGTGCCTAATAATGAGAATATTGAAGGTAATTTCCATACCCTTAACTAAATTGATTGTCTATTCTTGAGTTGATTGTTTATTCTTGAGTCCGAGTAGAGTTGATTGATGATTGAGGAAGAGTCGATAGTTTGATTGATAGATGTGAATGTTGAGATGAGTTTTGAGTCTATTTGTGCCTAAATATCCACCTTTACTCATCAATTAAGGACGAATGATCCCAAGAAGGAGATGATGTAACACCCGATAAAATTATCAAAAAATCCTAGAGTAGACACGTGCGCATAACGCGTCTTCCCATGCTCTATTTGCAAATTCAAGGTCGAATATGTGATCAACATGAAAAATTGACTGGGGAAATGGTCTCAGATGATTTTTAGATCGATCGAATCAAAAGCTAATTTTTCAGTCTGCACCTCTATAGCGGACCTACACTTATTTTTTTCAAAAATTATTTTACGAAGATTGGAAAATTCGTTTGAAAAATGTCTCGAAAAAAATACACATGGATGCGGAGCCATTTTCCCATAGTGTAAACTATTTTTAACATTTATGAGAGGCATTCTGAACAATTCCAAACCCCCTTTTAAACTCAAGACATGATCAAAATAGGTCGTTTTGAGTGTAAAAGAGGTCAAAAACCCAATTCTAAGTCCTTTCTAAGTCATTGAAAAGTTAGGTCTTGAGAGAAAAGAAGAGAGAAGCGTAGATCAAAGAATTCAAAGGCAATTCTTGAAGCTAATTGTTGATAAGATTATCCTAGGTTTGTAAGGCTAAACTAAAAGCAAGAGATTATTCTCTCATTTGTCCCATAGATGGTCATAGAAGAGTTGAAAGTCTAATGAGTCTACATACATGATTCTTGAATAGTTTCTTGAAAACTATATTACTTTTTTGAGCATGGCTTGTTTTAGAGTTGAAAGTCTAATGAGTCTACATACATGATTCTTGAATAGTTTCTTGAAAACTATATTACTTACATGTGTTTTCATTTTTTGATGATCATCATAAACTTATCTTTCTTGAATTGAATATTTTCATGAGATATTGCATAACTGTACATGATAATTTTGAAAGCATGCATGAATGAACCTAGGAATTGAGTCTAGAGTCTTGATTGAGAATGTCAATTGTGATAGTGATGTGAGAGTAATGAGATGATGAGTTGATAGAGCTTGATAGTCCCATGAGTCTCCATAAGTGATTTCTAATGATTTGTCTATTCAATTTGTTTCCTAATAATTGTTCTAAGCCTTCAGCTATTGATTGAGATGCTGATTGATGAAATAATGAGAGTCCCAATAAGATTGATTGAATGATGAGTGCCCCCAGGAGGCTGATTTGAGATGAGTTGATTGAGATGATTTGATGGGATTGATTGTCTTACGAGCATTGAGTCTTGGGAGGAGTATTGAGCACCAAAAGAGTAAGAGTTAAATCAACTCACACTCATCAAACTATGTAGCCAAGCGTAGGTGAGGACTTGAACCATCATATTGCATTGTGGTTCCCTCTTGATAGAGTCCCTAAAACAATAGAAGACTTGGTTTTGTTGGTGGTCCCTAGTGGATTCTATTCGTTCCCTACCTGGTGTAATGACCCGGGCATTGTACGACTTTGTTGAAGCATAAAAATTTTGATTTTTAGACCAAAATGACACTTCAAGGGAGACCATGTGAGGTCACACGGCCCGTGTGGCCTCTAGTGAGGTGACACTTGGCCTTAAAAATTAGGTGTTGACCTTAGTGAGGAGTTCAATCTAGGGCATGCCACACTAGGACCCGATATGGGTCCTATGACACTTCACGAATAGTATGGAAGGTCGTACGATGGCCTTAGGCTTGTAACCCCTTAGTTTGGAGCAAAGATTGACACACAGCCACCTTCACGAGCCATGTGGAGGTTCACGAGCCGTGTGGCCCTTCTGTGAAGCGAATTTCATAAATATTTTCTAAATATGGGATCTTTAAGCTCAAGCTAAGTTCACCTTCAAGCCTTCAATTCAACCTTATTTATTTTGTTTAAGGCCATCATGGATCTCTTACATCAAGCCAAGTTCAAAGGAATTCCATTGGCTAAGTGTTTCACAAGTACCAATAGAAGGGTCAACTTTAAATAGGCATATCTCTTAGCACAAAATAAATTGGGCGGCCCATGAACTATTAAATTGAATTGCTTTGAATTAGCTTTCCAATGCATCTGGTTTCACCTCATTTAAAGTTTGGATGAAGAAGTTATGCCCTTTTTTGTAAAATTTGTCTGGGCTAGACGAGAGCCTTCACAGATCGTGAAGAGCTTCACAAATATTAAGCCATCCGTGAGAGAGTTTGTATGAAATTTAAAGGGGTGGTTTATTGGGGTGTTTTTGATATTTTGACTCATCTCCAAAGTTTTTTAAAAAAAATACCTCACCTCCAAAGCTTTTTAAGACCTTTAAACCCCCTTTTACATTCGTAAATCATTGCTATACTAATTCTAAACCCTCATTCAATAATAACCCTTAATCTTTAGAATTAAACTCTCTTTCAAACCTCTCTCAAAGAACTCTTGTGGATTTCAACTTGGGAATCAAGGGAAACTCAATTATTCTTCAAATTTCTCTTGGATTCATTTAATGAAGGTGTACAGGTTTTGATACTGATTCCTTCAAATCAAGGAGATCCAAATCTTTTCAAGAAATTTTCATGAATTTAAGCTTACTTTAGAAGTGGGTTTCATTATTATGATTATTTAAATTTAATTGTTGTGTGGGTTGTACTTTATTTATGATTTTAAGTTACTTTAAGCCCTATTATGATTGTTTACATTGAATTTATGAAGATATGAAAATGCATGTCCCTTTTAAGCTTATTTTGAGCATGGCTAGTCCATATTATATTTTAAATACAAATTTTCTTATGTTTTCACTTGAATCTTATACTGTGAAAACATAGCACCGATAATGTCCCTTTTAAGCTTGTTTTGAGCATGGCTTGTTTTAAGCATGGGATAATGACCTAGCACTGATAGATTGGATATCGGCGTGGACTATCCCCAAGGGTCTATAATCCTTTCCTTGAACTATGTGCCTAGCATAGGATTATGTTGATGCCCCAAGGGGAAAGAATATTAAGGATCTACCTTTGATAAGTAGATCACCATTTATCCGTTGTTGAGAAGACAACGGGGTTCCAAGGCACATCTCACTTTGTCTCATATCGGTTATGATCCCATCCTCATATAGAAAGTACTTTCACTTTTATGCATCACGGATTTCATGCATATTGTTATACTACTCTTTTTTGGATATATATTTCTTTCTACATTATGTGCCTTTGCCATCTAACATTAAATGCTAGTTTAGTAGGTCATATGCATTGCATCATGCATACTTAGTACATTCAAACATACTACTTTTGCCTATATGATATCACCATGTAGGGATCAAGGAGTATAATTATCTATCATACGACGTCTAGCATGGATCTCAAGATTTGCTTGTTGTGGTAAGTCTTATCTTCCAAGGACAACCCACCATCTTTCTACCTATAGTGCTTTTATCTATTTTACTTACTTTGAGGGTCAGCTCGGGGTATGTCTTAACCCCCGTCCCACCTTATTACTAGAAGCATTATTGGACATCTTCTACTCTTATACGAATATGTGCTATGTGTTGTATTTGAAGCTATGGTTATGGTTATCTATTCGATATGACAATCATGAGTTGATTATAAGAATTATGATACGCATGTATGTTTGACGCAAAAATGTAAAAGATTCTAAGTCTCAAATTATCCCCATAGTGTGAGTCATACTTACCCGCTCCTTAGTTCTTATGTGCTATGTGCTATGTGAATCCATGTTAATCCTTATCCCTATGATGTCCCCATAACGTGAGTCCTATTTTTTCATCCCTTAGAACTATGTGTTTACTATTTCATATGCGCTTTCGAACCGATGATGTGTTAATGGATGCTATGAGGTTTATTTAGGAACTCTCGGATTCCCTTTCGCCATGTCACTCTTAGACCCTAAGTCTAGGTTGTGACAGAGATAGTATTAGAGCACTAGGTTTATAAGTGGTCCTCAGAGTCCAACATGCCGCATCAAGTAGAGTCTTATTCATGAGTGTGAAGTGCGCCACATCTATGCATACGAGGCTATAAAGCATTTTAGATGTTTCACTTATTCATGATCCTTATCGTGTCATGGAACGTGTCATAAGATTTCCTGTCTCCATCCCTTCCTACCAGATAGGGAGAGTTACTTTAGGCTCGTAATGCAATCCCAACAAGGCAAGTGTTATATTCGATGCTCTTAGCAAGCTATTTATGAAAAGTGTGGCTCTTGTTGAGTAAAGGAAGAAAGAGTTGGCAAAGGATGCTTACCGTTTGGTTAGATTGGGTGTTAGATTGGCCGACTCTAATGATGGTGGTATTCATGTTCAGAATAGGGATGAACCTTCTGTGGTTATTGATGTTAAGGCTAAGTAAGATCTAGATCCTTCATTGTTTGGATTGAAGAGGTTGGTTGCCAAAAGAATAAGATAGAGGTTCCCTCCATAGGTGCTATCAAGGTCGGTTATGTATTTCAGATGTC
>DF360181.1:0-26362 GCA_000787875.1 Solanum virginianum | reverse complement strand
TCTGGTGGTCCGATTGGATGCTTCTTTTTTGTTTTTTCTTTTATCCTTAGGAGGAAAGTGTTGTTGTAGCTCATGCTCAAAAGTTTTACATTTATCTTCATCTGAAGCATCGTTTCTTTAGGTTGAAAATTATCTGTCTTGTTTTCCTGGCAAGTATGCCCAACATTTGGCTTTTCTCCTTTAGCTGTTTTTTTCTCCAATAGTTATTTTATAGAGAAAATTGTTTGCTTTCTGATGTGGACTTTTGACGTTTCTTCTTTATTTTTCTATGGTTTCATTGGTATAAACAGAGTTAGATATGTCAGCCAAGGAGGAGGTTGGGGAGATTCAGTCACTTGTTGCATGTAATGGGAGTGCATCGAGGACCAATGAAACTGGACTTCAACTTTATCCAGTTTCTGAACATGACTATGGCGAAGGTTTACCATATGCTCCGGTAGATTGGCCAAATGCTGGCGATAAGTGGGGCTGGCATGCCGGGAAAAGAGTTACATGTTCAGGCACCTTTAAAGATAGATATCTATATCTTCCGAAGCGTCTTCAAGTTCGGAAAGATGGAAAGATGAATGCTTTCTGAAGTATGAGATCGGTCAAGCAGTATCTCCAGTCTGAGTATCCTAGTATGGATATCAACCAATTCTTTGCCTCATTCAGTTGGATTATTCCTTCAAAACAGTCATCTAGCTCAAAAGGTTTAGCTTCGACAAGGCTCTTCAGTATATAGCATGTAGAGATTTATTTGGTTGTTTGCATCAATTAAAAAAAAAGGCTCTTGTGTCTCTTTCTAGTGCTTAATGGATTAATTTACCGACTTGATGCCGGTTTTGTTATCTTTTTATTTGGATTTTGACTTAGGTGTGAAACAGAAGGCTACATCTTCTGGGATGAAAATGGAGCCTTTACGGCCTGATTCTCCTTTCGGAGCCACTCTACACATCTTTTGCTTCTCATGTTGGCATCAAAAAGATTTTGAATCTTGGCATTTGCATTTTGCGTGGCTCAGAAAAAAGTAGTGCAAAAGATTTGTTGCATCGTATTGAATCAATCAAGGCAAAGGTATAGCTTATTGATGAATGGTGCTTTGTTTCCTTATGATGCTATATTTTTTCCAGTTTTGAGGTTTACAGTTACCAGAATGACCAATTTGATAATCATATCAGCTTAGGAAAGGAGTCCGCGTTGTAGATATATTCAACGAGGAAAGTTGTGTCGATGGCGCTGGTAACTTCTCAGCCTTCTCATATTCTTGTTTGTGTTCATCTGTCACTTTGACTTAGATAGTATCTGTGCAAAGATATTTCAGTATGTGCAAATGTGGTTCTCTTGCTTTAATTATTATCCATTTCAGGATATAAATCTATACATCTGTGAATTGTAAGTTTTGTCTGTTTCAATGTGAATGAATGTCGCTGGGATTGATCTAAGAATCAATCCTTTCTTTTCAACAGTTTGCTCTTAAGGTTTTCACATTTGTCGTACTTGATTGAGTGTCCTCTTTTTCCTTGTGGTACGCGGCTGACTTGTTTAAGGTTTTCACATTTGTCGTATTTGATTGAGTGTCCTCTTTTTCCTTGTGGTATGTGGCAACTTGTTTCCATCTTTTAGACAAGTCGTTCTTCCTTGATTCTGATCGAGTGTGCTTTCCTTGTTTATCTTTTGTATTTCTGGATGCTTGGTTCAGTGCTCAGTTTGCTATTATTGACGAATCTGATTTCTGGGTTATTACAGCTAAATCCGGTGCATTGCAAAGTTCTGAATCTCAACCGGAAGCAAAAGACACTTAGATGATTTCTTTCTATCTGCCTAAACGTTAGTTGCAAAGTTGTCCTATGCTGATGGGAGCGAGGTAACAAGTACTCGGTGGAATGGGCTATCTAGTCTGGACATCATCGTCATAAAAAATGATTTGGTACATTGCTAGTATTGCTATGTGCACTACTGATTTTAAACCCAGCCGTCCAAATATTTTGTGTAGCTTGTTGTTACATTGGAGCAAAAGACTGTAAAGTAGAACCCTATATCGAGTTGCACTTTTGTTGTTCAAGTTAAACAATTGACAAGGATGAAATTGCATCGACTCTCACTTTTTATGCCATTTAACATTTCTTTATGTCATTTAACATGTGTCTGTTGTTTTTTAATATATGATCGATGTTAGTCTTGATAAAGTCCAACTTTATCACAATATTTGAAGTTTCATATGATTGAAGTTAGAAGTTTAGTCATTTTTGCTCGACTTTAGCCATTTTGTTTGAAATTCATGTACATGTGACTGAGTTCAAGCCGTAATGTTTGAAATTAGACAAAATATGTCTAAACTTCAACGATATATCTGATCGAAATATAGGGGAAAATGATTGAAATGGATAAGATGCCTAAGAGGTTGCGTCTCCAGTATCTGGACGAGCAGAGGTTTTTGAGGAATTTGTTTATGATAATTTACTGTTGGGTTGTAAGCATCAAGGTCATGGTGAAAACAGTTGTCAATCACAAAGATGATGAAGTGGTTAGAGAGGAACAATTTAATGGGGAAAAATTTCAAGGTGATCTGCAACGAATTTCAAATGAGAAGAGGGCACTAGCAAATATAGATCGAAGTTCTGATGGTAATACAGGAGCTGCAGATGCAAATAAAATGAACCATGAGCCAGAAGCTATAGTTTCAAGACCTAGTCTAATTACAACTCATGATATTGATTTGCGTAGCGACATGTTTAACAAGGCTGATGATGATGATATGCTAGACATTATTTGATAAGATAGTCAAGGATGGGGACCTCTCGCTTAGACAACAAAGAAGTGAAAACGACAAAACCAGAAAAGAAAGACACATGAAAGACAACATAATTTAGATGGTAAGATAGACTAAAAAATTTAGTTCAAAATAATTGCCCTTGTGATTGATGAAGCAAAATCATATTATGATTTAAACACAACAAGATCCAATAAAATCCAAAAAGAAGAGAAGAAAGAAGAGAAGAACCAAGTTTTGTTAGACATATTTAGTGAAGAAGACGAGAAAAATATTTCAATACCTACCATGGGTAAATTATGTCTTTTAATTCCTACATAAATAAATGAAGTTTAAGATTGATAACTCAATTTTATTCTTAAACTTTATATGTTCACATTATTTAAGCATCCTCATTTATAGTGTCATCACACAATGTATTGTAAATTCTATTATGATGATAGAATATCTAATTAATTTTCTCTAACTTTTATTTTCTTCATTTTTGTTGATTAGTAGAAATTCATTACTTCATTAGAAGTAGTAAGGTAAGGCATAATTCTCTTACTTGTATATTTCTCTTTGAGGTCGTCCTTTTTTTATAAATAAAACTAGTCCTAGGCGCCCTTTGTCAAGCGTCATCGCTTAAAAAAAATATCTTTAATTATGCTAATGTATGTCTAAATCATCTTACATAACTTAGAAACTCTTGTTCTTAATAATAGTAATGCACACCTTAATACATAATATAGCGTATAACTAATGTATAGCACCAAAAAGTATACCAACCAAAATATTATTAATACACCAAATTAATTCATAATGAAAAAAGTACACAAAATAGACTTAATTTGAAATTATTTACCCTTAATGGACTCATTACTCAAATTATTTACCTTTCTACCCACTTACCCCTTTTTATTTCGTATGTTGATGTCAGCATAAATACTATGAAATATATCATATAGAATGAGCTCAGTCCTTTGTGATACTCTGGCGAAGCTCAGTCCTTTGTGATATTCTGACGATATATTGTACCCAATTGGTATATAGGATTTTTTTTAAGAAATAAATAAACAATAAATTTTAAAAAATATTAAATAAATTATAAATTAGTAGGAAATATATTCATTATATGCTCTGTTGGTATTTTTATATCATATCGATATAATATAGAATCTCAACCGGAAGCAAAAGACACTTAAATATAGGATTAAACTCAATCATCCGTGATACTATATTGGTGCATGTATACTCTATTGGTATATCATACAAGCAGATACTGGCATCAGCATAATATCAGCGTGCAAAAGTTAATTTTAAGGAACAAATTTTAATAGTA
Source organism: Solanum virginianum (assembly GCA_000787875.1). NCBI lineage: Eukaryota > Viridiplantae > Streptophyta > Magnoliopsida > Solanales > Solanaceae > Solanum > Solanum virginianum. The sequence goes on along the minus strand of DF360181.1, from coordinate 22,289 downwards.
TGGAGTACAAAATGTAAAAAAATATATAAATATAAATAATTTACTTTAAAAAGATACAAACTTAATTTTTCCAATTAATTATTTTTATTAATACACTCCACCAAACAATCCCAAGTTCATTTTCCATGATAAATTAAGCCCAAAAGATATATTTGATTTAACTAATTCCACAATAATTTAAAAATAATAATTTGTAACAAACACGCATATAATAAATGGTACAACTAGTTTAATTAATTGAGAACATCAAATGTAAAACAGATACTATTGAACAAGAACAAGTCGGCCACCGCTTCCCCAAGCACCCCTGGATCCATCATCAAACTCTTCCCGGTCACCCTTGGGTACCGTCACTATAAGCTCTCCGTTCACAAACGCCGCCGAGGCCAGCTCCGGCATCGTCGAAGCAGGCAACCTGTACCTCCATGTATCCACATTCAATTGTTCCAACAACAGCTTAATTTCATCCTTACCGTTTCCATTGCCATTCCTCACAACGATCTTTGTTACTCCTGGATGAATTTCCACCGCCTGTGCAATCACTTGTCCATCGCCAGCTCCTCCAACTTCGATTTTTGCCACGAAACGGAAGAATCTTTCCTTCTCTTCCACCGCCACATCCGCGTCAGAACGGAACGGCAATTCCAGGACGTTGTTAAATACGTGAGGAAGTCTTCGGAGTTTCTTCATTGTGGTATTAGGAATATGTTGATGCATTTCTGAAAAATTCGAATCAATTTCAATATTTCGGTTCAGGGAGAGAGGATGTACCCTCATAACCTGAATTGTGGGGATTGAAACAATAAGAAGAAGAAGAAGAAGACAAATGTTGAGAAGGTTCAGAGTTCCAATAGGGCAATCAATTGGGATCCTATTAACCCCTGATGAGAAGATTGATAATTGCATTAGAGTTTCGCCTTCCTTTTTTTTGAAGGTATTTTGGGGTTATAAAGAGAGGTTATTAGAAATGAAAGAGTCTGGGAGATAGATCCAAAAATAGAGATACAGATGCATGCAAATGTATTTATGTACTCAAGGGATCAAAAGGGAGAAGGGTTTAATACCTCATCAAATTTTTTTTTTTTAAAAAAGTAATTAATTGTGTCGTCTGTTAATAATTTAGTTCAATTATTTCATTGTTGTTACAGAAGAATGAATATGTTCGATAGTTCTGCAAAATCATTCTATTTATGTGGCCTCTTAGAGAAGGTTTATGTCATCAAAATTAAATAGATCCAAAAAAATTAAATATATTATTGATATTTAAAAAATGATTCATATAATGCACTAATAAGTAGGTTCAAGGTTAAATAATATATTTTAATTATTTAATTTGATAAACTAATATTAAACCAGGATTGAGCTTGACGCGGTGAAGATTTCTTCAGAAAGAAGAAACCAAGAGAAAATAAAATGACGGGGGACAACCGAGGAAAGCAGATAAAGACAACTCACAAGTAGGGGGTGTGAAAAATCGGGGGTGCGAAAATCAAACTAATTGGTAAAAACATTACTGATTTATTATTATTAGGCTATTAAATTATTGAATTTTTAATATTTTTTTCTTTGCAGAAATTGAGAAACAATACCAAAGGTAACAAGAACAAATGTGTATACCACAATTATTTCTTATAAAATACCTGCTGGAAATTCAGAACTCATATTTTATTTCATCCAAACATTTCAACTGGAGATCAATGTTAAGCTTCCCCTCAGTTAAAACCATCAACAGAGTTTATCTAAAACTATACCCCTAAAAAGCTTAAATGCAAATGGAGCCCTAATAAATACAAGCAGCTTGGAAGAAACACCAGTTCCAGCTACATATTTGGTGCATGACTCATTCAGCTGCGATGCAAGACTCCGCGCATCAAGGAGAGAGCAAGCATCACAGAATAGTAGTACTTTTTTGCAATAGCTAGCAATTTCAGGTATGCGTGATGGACATTTCTGAGGGCTACTTGGTCAACTGAAGAAAGCTCAAACATCCATGTTCTCCTTGTGACGCATCCTATGCCTACGATGAGACCTTTTCTGGTTATAGTTACGTCTTCTAGGCGGTGTGTCAGGGTGATGAATATCTTGGACACTTCCTGAAGACCCGAATATGCAGTCAAATGGGTCTTCAATTGCCTCCAGAACATCAGCTGCTGCGCTTGTCTACATTTATGAACAAAGACTCCAGTTAGCAAATAACTTGGGAAGTTGCATATTCAGCTATGACAAAGGGGGTGTTCACTTTGGAAAAAAACATTTTCCAGAAGTTTTCTAATTTTTTTTCATGTCGGATTGATTCAAATTTTTTGAAGAGATATTTTCTCCAGGAAACAATTTTTCCTTGAAAATGAGAAAAATGAGAAAAAATAAAAAATGACTTTCCCTAGCAAAAGCGAGGAAAACAAGTTCTATATGTGGTGTTCCTCATTGATTGTCTCTTCCCCAACCTCCAAAATATCCCATCTTCACCACACCCTTGTAGCCTCCATCCCCGCCACACCACTCCACAACCCCACCTCCCATGTTGTGTGGTCAGATTATACACAAAAATGCTTTTAGGATAATATTTTTTATTTATGTAATGAACAAAACAAAGTGAAACTTTCATTTTTCAAGAAAACATTTTTCCTCGTACGGAACACATCCAAAGCAATGACTGAGCAGAAAGAATTTATCTCCAAGCAGGGACTTTTTAAGCTTCTCCTCCTTCCTCTTTTAGACCTAAGAAAACCCAAGGAACACTACACTCTGCTATTCGGTGACCAGCTTCCATGATTCTAGGAAATTTTCACTAAATTTTACTCTCTTTGTGTTCTTTTAAGAATGACCTACTTTTCTTTTTAGATTGTTTCAAAAAAAATGTCCCCTCGTTTTTTGGCAACACTTTAATTCAATCGTCCACGTGGCATTTTTGAGGCCACAAAGATTAAAAGATATTTTAATACAAAGAACATAATTTTAATTTAAAATTACAAGATTGAAAAGTATTCTTTATTTTCTTAAATTCTGTGCCAAGTCAAACTAGACCATTATTTTCAAAAACGGATGAGGTATTTTTTAGTAATTTGCACAGTCATGCCCACGAAATTTGGTTATCTTGTCCATATTCTAATAAATAGATTCTTGTATAACAGATGCCCAACATCCCACCAGTACTAGTATCTGATTCATACTTCAAATTATTTAAAGGCAGCAGTTGCATACTCACATTAATTTGCTTGTGCTGTAGATTAGTCTTCCTCAGATCGGTTTTCACCAGATTGATTTTCTTATTGTAAGAGTCATCATCATATGTCATATGAGCAGAAGCAAGATCTTCCTCAAAGAAATTCCGAATGCGCCACCTTGATTTTGGTTGGTCTGTTGAATCATCTCGATAAACATTTTCACAGAAAAAATATTTGGAGACACGTTGCAATACATGCGGATCATGCCGATACTTCTTCAACATTCTATCATGTAAAAATATACATAGAGAAGAAATTACCACAAAACACTTGAGCAAAGGAAGCCATAGCATCAGGTACATAAAAAGTTAATTAATACCAAGGAGTTTTTCCTTCAACATTTCTGTAGATCGAGTATTATATCCTTCTCAAAGTGATTCTTTCCCTGAACCATAAAACTGTGAAGAATCTTCTAAGCATGTAGAGTCTATGTAACCACTCGGCTCAAATTGGACCTTCCAACAAATTAGGAGCTTTCTAAATTAGAAATTTTATAATCGAGCCCACTGAATGCACAGTGTGTCCTTAAGGAAATTATTCCCCTCAATGTACCCGAGGTATTGGGAAACGTTTTGCAAACGACGACGACGGCGACGGCGCGAGGGTCCTTTCCCCCTCAACCCTTTTAGCACTTAGAAAGACATCGCGACGACGACGACGGCGCGAGGGGTCCTTTCCCCCTCAACCCTTTTAGCACTTAGAGTAGGGGTAATTTAATATATACACCTTTCTTTCCTATGTGGGACAAATGCTTTAACCAAAGCAAAAGGCACCTTTTACATTCCCTTCACTTCCCATTCCATCATTTCCCATTCAATCAATATCAAAACTCAACAACAATTACTCACTTGCATACAAATCCGGCAAACACCAAATAAAATTTTAGTGACAAGTAATTTGAACTACTTGATACTGTGTGAATTCCTTGCTTCTGTTATAATCAATCTTAAGTTAAATCTGTATGAATGCTGAGAGGTTGCAAGTTTCTTTTGTGTGATTTTAGTAGTCTCATTTTACCATTTCCATTCACCATAGTATTTCACCTACAGAATAGTTGCATGTCTGTGTGGACATGATCACACCATCACATATGCTCAAGTCTGCATAGAGCGTGGACAAGATAATATAGGGACCAAATATCGGGTGAAACAAGAATTGGGTGTGACTGGCTCTGGTACCAAGTTAAAGAAATCGACCTTGAGCCTACCTCAACTTCAAAAGCTAACTCAAATGATGAGGATTGTCCAATACTATATAAAGAAATAAAATGCCTCCCACTCCTCAGATGTGGGACAATTCAACAAAATCTTTAGTTAACTTGAATTGCGGCAAGCTCTCAACTAATCCTTTAAAATTTGAGGCACTGTCAGTTTCATCTGGTATCCTAATGCACACATAAAGGATAATTAATTGCTCACCACCCAAGGTTGATCACTGTCTTATGTTAAAAAGAAGTGATTTAGAGTAATCAGAACAAAAGCAAATCAAAGAACAATAATATAGCCTACAGAAATTCACTAACGAGTCACACTAGTTCATATTGCAATTAAGTCTAAACATATAGCACTGGAAGATGAAGAAGTGGCATAACAAGATTAAATTCTCATGTTATCAAGTACCGAGACAACTCAAAGGCTGGAAAGACTAATTATTATCGTATAGGCAGCAGTATGATCTATTCTGTCCTTGCCAATTCAAAGGTGGAGAGGTGGCTCTCATCACACTTAGCCTAGTAGTCAGTTCCTATATTTTCACGTGGTATCTGACTCTAATACTAACAGTGAGCGACAAATATGACCCAGGCCAGATGATTATCCTTGTAAAATGAAGATTTGACCACATTGAACTCACAGAATATTCAATTTTACGTCTAATCAACATGAAGGCAATATTTTATAGGGTGAGTATGATTCAAGTAAATACAATGCTATGCAAGTTTTTTACTTCGATTAATCCACCAAAGCTCAAACAAGCTCGATGTCTAGATTCTTGTGCACTTACGTCTTGCAACAATTACTTAATATACCTATATTAAATTTAACAGTTATAGAACAACCCTCAGAATCTCCTTCCTCATTTTTTTTCTTTTGTTCTCATTATGATATCCTCCCTCAGTGATATAACAAACAGGTTTCAAGTTAATAATTGTCTACACTTGAGTTTGCACAAGTTGAACATACTGCTTTGATAAAACCCACGTTGCTCGGACTCGTTGCAGGTATTCAATACAGAGGTGTGGATCTAGAGGTCGAATCCTTTATGATATATATTTTAAGATTCGGGGGTACAGATCTTGGTAAGGATGCCCGGTGCCAAGAATCACCTAAAAATAATTCAAACATCTAAAAATAGAGTTATATGTCTAAATTATGAGGCACTGTGCAAAACATACAAGGCATTATGAGGAAAAAATATTTTTCAAGAGGATACAAGAAAAAGGATTGACGTAGATATTTATTTACATTGCACACCATTTTCTATTTTTCTTCAATTTCACCTTAGCTTTTGTTTAGATTACAAAAATCATAGCATTTGTTCCTAATTTCTCTGTTGATTTTGGTCAAAGCGCCCAAAATCAGTTGAGAAAATCCTGTATGGATAGCACACCCACACCCATGACGTATTGACACAGTGCAACACCAAAAGTGAAGAGGCCGAGCAACTTAGGATAAAACTAATTCGTAAATTATTGAACATTGAATATAACCTATATCCACTAGAAAACCGCTAATTCTACTGCATATTCTTAAAACAACCTGAGCCTTATTTAGATGCCATACTTTGTTCGGACCAGACGGGAAAGTGTTGAATTTTGTGTCCATTAAATAATGAATGGTGCGCTTAGCCGCTTTTAGCTTGAAGAAGATGCCAAACACACTAGAATAAAAAAAGAAGTAGAGCAATTAATGTTTTTGATGCATGAAAAGAGATTTTATGGATGGACTTGCACTAAAAGTAGAGCAATTATTTTTAAACGAAGCACGACAATACAAGTGCCAAGGCTATGTTTCATCAGACTAAGTCATGTATGAGCCTGAGTAGCACCGTAAGTCGGGGTCATTTGGTTTGGAACCAAGTTATCTCCAGATTATCACACCTTTAATATGGGATATAGATAATACCAAGATTTGGTAAGCTAATACCAACAACCAAACATTGGATAAATGTAATCCAAAATTTTATACTGGAATGTAGGGGTGTGCAAAAATCGAACCGACCGATTAACCAAACCGATAAAAACGTTATTGGTCTATTATTATTGGGTTATTAGGTTATCGGTTCGATATTGGTTTTTACTATTGGGTTTATTGTAAACCGATAACCCAATAAGGTTATAATAATTCACCATTTTACCCCTTTAAATATTAGTAATTTAATAGTGATAGCATAGTATAGTAGCACTTTACCTATTGTAATATTTATTGTACTTAAGTGATTAGTTACCCACTCTAGTATTTAGTCTTTAATTTTTACTCGTTCGTACTCCATCTGTTTTTATTAATGTATGTAAATTATCATTATCATCTTTATCGGGTAAACCGAAAACCGAACCGTTAAGGACTTAAAACCGATAAATCGAAAACCGACAAAAAATATTTTATTGGTTTTTTATTGGTTTAGCATATTTAAAAATCGAAAACCGCTAAACCCAACCAATAATGTATAAAACCGAACCGAACCGACCGATGCACACCCCTACTGGAATGATGACCTAATCCCGGTGACCAAATGACCCCTAAGGAGTTGCAACTCAACTAATGCATTTTGCACAAATCAAAATGTTTATCATAAGTCAATAACCTACATTTCTGCCAACCCAGTTTGCAAACAAGTCCCATGCTGAGAGAGAATTTGTTCAACTTCGGAATCAACACACTTGATAAATCTCCTAAAGCCATAATAGAAACCAACACCTGGAAGGGGGGAAATTCAAAAGATTAAAAGTAATAAAATTACCAAAAGTAAAATAAAATGTTCTCTGTTTCCATGTAACAGAGCTCCACATAAGTGTTTTGAACAGTATGTATCATTACAAGAATGGTAATATGAAGCTGAAGAGAGATAACAAGTCCCCGGAATCGCAATGACTCTGAATATCACGCAAATGAACATGTAATAGGCCCAGTAGTCTCAGGTACCTGCTTTAGGGCCACGACTGATCAGGCCATAAGAGGGAAGCGCTCCCTACATATTCAGATAATCTCTCTTAATAGCAACTTGAATTTGTCATAATCTTACAATTTACTGCATAATTTTATTAACATCCTTTATCTAAAATGCAAGATCCTGCTAGGGGATAGGGCAGTGAGGCAATGGGGAACTTTAAATGTCATCCTTGATTTAGGTACTTGAATTAAGGGGTCATTTCCTTAAATGGTCACTCAAGTTAGTAAAATTACCTAGTAAAGTAACTTAGCTTTTTTTGTCCAAATAAAATTACTCAAGTTAACTTCTTTTTTTTTTGGGTGGGGGCTAGTAACTTTGTATTTCTGAGCATTAAGGGCTATGCTGGCCACCTCCAAAAGTGTTAGTTACTCAAAAAGCAAAAGAAACAGAAATACTTACAAAGCTCCTATGAAATACACTGGTCTTCAATATTCATTTCTTTATAGCAAAAGCCTAAAGTGGTAATTACTTTGCACTTAATCTTTCTATCGTGCATTCTTGTCCTTGGAAAATTCACTGATTTCTCTACAAGTTGGTACTTTCCTCTACACCTCTTTTGACTCTTGCTAGCTCCCCTTCTGATCCAGCAGCTTAACAGGTCTGCTGTGTGTTCTGCCATAATCCAGCTGAGGCAAACTAAATTAGTGAATAGAGCCATACTGATGTTGTTACTCTCTATTTTATGGTGGAGGAATAGGTGATTGTTGGTTTCTAGAGCCTTTTTGCAAAGAGAGCAACTTGAGGCTATATTTCTACCCCGTTTTTGCAATGCATCACGTGTTAGGCAAGCTCTCCTGGCTACCAACTAAGTGAAGCACTTTACCTTGGTAGGAGCTACACTCTTCTAAATAGGACCCCATGGCCCTGTTTTTTTTGCTTGCAGTTGTGATTAATTTCTTTTTGTACACTATTCTATTCTCTGAAAACAAGCCATCAGGATGATGCAGTGATATCAATCTATCAGTTTCCAAATTGGTGCTAAGTCAGTCTCCAATCAAAGCCAACATTTATGATACCCACCCTATTTCCAAGTCATTAAGCAGTCTACTAAAAAGTAAAGTTCATCCTTGTGGAGACCAAACATCTTGTATTTTTCTGTCAGGGTTCAGACAAATAGAGAATAGCTCAGGAAATAGATTATGCAAAGACCCATGACCATACGAATCTTCCTTCTAGAACAACGCCTTATTCCCACTGCCAACCTTTATCTTTACATCGTCTCTGAAGGTCAACAAGAGGTTTCTTATAGTCCTCCATACTCGTAACTCCATTTGTTTCTATCACTTCTTCTGAACACCATTGCCCCTCTTGACCATATGTGTTGAATGACTTCCTTCCATAGTGTTTGGTCTTCGAAGTTGTATCTCCATAGTCCATAACCACTTGGTAAGTAGATTTGTTGTTGTGCAAGTTTAGGTTTCTTACTCCTAACCCACCATATTTTCTGCTCTGCTGAACTGCTACCCATTTCTCAATCTTCCTCCCTTAAGAAAGGAAATTTCTCCTCATGGTATCTAGAGTTTTGCTTACCTTGCTGGGATGGAGAAAATTGACATCATATAGATTGGCCAGGAGTCGAATACAAAGCTGATCAATATGGCTTTTCCCCCAAAAGAGAGAGACGGAGATTTCCAAAGTCCAGTTTCTTCTTTGATTTTTTCTAGTATACCATCCCAGAGCTACCTGCTTTATGTTTAGCAACTAATGGCATATCAAGATAAACTGTAGGCAACCTCTCTATCTTGCACTTCAGTATATTAGCTAACGTTTGACTCTATTGGACCTCTTTAATAGGGAATATCTTACTCTTTCTCAAATTCACTTTTAGCCAAGATCATGCTTTAATAACTACTAGAATAACTTTGATGTAACATAGTTGTTCCTACTCTACTTCACAAAAAAATTATCGTGTCATCAGTATACAACAAATTCCAATTGTATCAGCTTTGCATGTCACTGCTCTATATCTTCTGATTGAAGAGATTCAACCGGGGTAGCTTTCTTCTCCAGTTCACTCAACATACTTTTCTATGTATGCTAACAGATTGCTTTGGGCTACTGTATTGGCTGGCCACATGTTAATATCTTTAATAGAAGGCTCAACAACCTTTATTGGGATTTAAATGGGTCGACTAGCCCAAATAATTTGAAAAAGAAAAATTAGGATAGTTACCCTTTACTCCAAAAAAAAAAAAACAACAAAAAACAAAACAAAACAAAACAACAACAACAACAACAACAACTACTACTACTTAGGATATAAGTATCCATCAGCACTGGGGCCTCATACACATGTCCCCTCACTTGTTCTCTTTCACCCAAATAGGACCTATCCCCCATTTGCCTATTAACCTCTATTCCAAAAAAAGCTTTTCCCAAAGCAATGGGTATTGCAAAACCTCAGGTCCCTGATGAACCTCTATCTTGGTAGGTTTTCACTCGCCCTTCTCCTCCTGAGCTCGATTCCTCATTGGTCTTCTTCCGTCTCAATCCAGCCCCCATACTTTTCCCCTATGCTCTTCATCACTGTTACCATAAATGGAGAGAAAGCCCTATAACTCGAATCCAAAATCATTTGTTGAAATTTGCTTTTTTTAATCCTGTACAATCTAGTATATCCATCTTCACATCTAATTTTCTGAAACTTTTTCTGTTGAAATTTGCTTTTAGTTACTGCAGTAGTTTTTAGTAAAATAAGTTATTTAGTTTAAAATAAATTTGAATTTTGAATTTTAGTTAAGTTGTTGAGATATTTAGGTTATTTTGAATTTTAAATTATGCAGATTTTTTGTTTTATGTTGGCTATTTAAAGCCCCTCAATGATTCATAAAATTATTGAAAGTCATTGAAAGCTTCATTCCATTGAGAGATTTTTTCAATCTTTTTGCAGTCCCATTCATCCTTTTAAAAAACACAACAGTGGTATCAGAGTCTCATTGATCTTATGGGATCTGTGAGTTCTTCCAAAGAACTACCATATCATTTTCAACCCGCAAGTGTTACCTTTTTAACCCATTAGGGCTATTTTTAACCCGCAAGGGCTATTTTTTAACCCATTTTCACCCGTCAGGGCTATTTTCAACCCGTGTTACCAAAGAATGGAGAGCAGCACACTCTCTTTAAATGCACCACAAATTTTCACTGGCAGAATTTATCAAATTTGGTCAGTGATAACAAAATCTCATTTTGAGACATGTTTTACATGATATTGTGATGGAAGAAAGATCATCACTACAACTATCTGCAAATCCTATCAATTTCCAAATGAAAGCACTTTCAAACAAGAGAAGATCATTGATGATATTTTTTAAGCATAATACCAAAAGAAGAAAAAGAAAGAAAAAGAATTTTTGCAAGTTTAAAAAGAAATCAGCATCAACTAAAAGAGCGAAACTTGAGGAGGAGCAATTTTAAAAATTGCAGTGACTAAAATTTGTTTTTAGTTACTGCAGTAATTTTAGTAAAATAAGTTATTTAGTTTAAAATAAATTTGAATTTTGAATTTTAGTTAAGTTCTTGAGATCATTAGGTTATTTTAACAACAGCAACAACAACATACCCAGTGAAATCCCACAAGTGGGGTCTGGAGAGGGTAGAATGTACGCAGATCTTACCACTACCTAAGTAGAGAGGTTATTTCCTGGGAACCCTCATCTCAAAACCCATACGCAGAAAAGACTAGATATGATCAAAAGTAAAAGAAAACACATGACAATACGAAAATATAATACAATTGCAGTCTCGCTTCCCTCATCTTCTCAGCAACCGGGGCCACCTCTAGTTTCTAGGTTATTTTGAATTTTAAATTATGCAGGTTTTTGTTTTAGGTTGGCTATTTAAAGCCCCTCAATACTTAATAAAATTATTGAAAGCCATTGAAAGTCATTGAAAGCTTCAATCCGTTGAGAGATTCTTTCAATCTTTTTGCTGCCCCATCCATTCTTTTAAAAAAACAACACCATTCGAAAAACATGACTTCTCGGGAAGGTTCCATTTTTGGTGACCATCATTGCAGACAGAGACGACTACTTTTTCTTCTCTAGTCTCCCATCAGAACGTGCTCAACTTTTTTTATGGACTGAAACTCGAAGAGGAATGGGACTCTATTCATGTCATTCACCTGAACTCCTTGATCTCCTTTCCAGGTCTGTTGAGCCCAACGCCTTATGTAATTTCTAGTTGGGACGTCATCTGCCTCAAATTTCCCAACTAGCCATCGGCTTAGAAGGTCTTTGGCCCCAAGAAAAGCTTGAGATTGTACCATCCTAGAGTTGTTTTCCTCCTCATCCCCATCAGCAGACTTTGTTTCTCTTTGATTCCATTTTTTTTTTGGAAGAATCTGCATGTAACTCCCCTTCCCCTTCCCCTTCCCCTAGTTTGTAGTTTCGAGCGCCTCCCCATTGTAATTTAATGCCCCTGTAGTTGTTGAGTTTCTATTAATGAATGAGAGAATTTTGTCAGCTAACTTCCCCCAAGCTTCATTAAATGGGTTTTCAATACGATGATAACTGCTTTATCCTTTTCTTTGATCATAACTAGTAAAATAAATCTGTACTTATTGAACTTTAGGGGCAGAAAATTATTTGTGGAATAATCCCTGCATCTCCAAGCTTTTTCTGATTCTTTCCCCTGAAGCTTGAAGTTTCAGAGAGGCTTTAGCTGATCCAACTGAGTGCCCTTACTCAGGACCATCCTTCTCTATGCTACCTAGCATTTTCTACTCAGTCGTATCATGTTTCCCCTCTGGATCTTGCCTCCATGATTTCATAGGATTTCCCCTGCACAAAAATACACTCTGTTTTCATAGAAACTGAAGGAAGAAAGTCCAAGAGAAAGAGAATGGAAATTTTAGGCAGAGGAAGTCCCCAACAACATACCCAGTGAAATCCCACAAGTGAGGTCTGGGGAGGGTAAAATATACGCAGACTTTACCACTATCTCATAGAGATAGCGAGGCTGCTTCTAGAAGACTCTCAACTCAAATATCAGCCCCCCAAGCAGAAAATACTAGATGTAAAAATAACTATAGTGGAAGGCAATTGAAAACTCATAAATACAATAAAAGTAGCAAAATAATAACGGTCAATAACAACACAATATATAAAGACACAACTAATCCTACTATCCTCTATATCACAAGGCAAGACATCATCCTACCCCTATTAACTTTTAAATTTTCTACCCTGATACGTGACCTCCACTTCTTTCTATTTAAGGTCATGTCCTCGGTGATATGGAGTTGCGTCATATCCTATCTAATCACCTCCTCTCAATACTTTTTCGATCTACCTCTACTCCTTTCCTGTAACCCCTAAATCCAACCTCACGCACCTCCTAACAGGAGCGCCAGTACTTCTTCTCTGCACATGCCCAAACCATTGTAGTTTCGCTTCTCTCATCTTGTCTGCCACAATGGCCACACCTAACTTCTCTCGAATGATCCCATTCCTAATCTTGTCACCTCTTGTATGCCCACACATCCATCTCAACATCCTCATCTCCACAACCTACATCTTCTAAACATGTGAGTTTTTGACTGGCCAGTGCTAACCACCATTCTGTACAACTTACCTTTAAGTTTAGGTGGTATCTTCTTATCACACAATACTCTAGAGGTAAGCCTCCATTTCACCCATGTTGCCCCAATACGATATGTAACATTATCATCGATATCCCACTACTCTGGATGATGGACCCGAGATATTTAAAGCTTTCTCTCTTGGGAATAGATTGAGTGGCAAGCCTCACTTCAATATCTGTTTCATCCTTCGTAACACTGAATTTACACTCTAGGTATTCTGTTTTGGTCCTACTCAATTTGAACCCTTTAGATTCCAAAGTATGTCTCCAAACCTCCAACCTAATATTAACTTTATCGCTGGTCTCATCAATCAGTACTATATCATCCTCAAATAGCATACACCATAGAATTTCCTCCTAGATAGACCATGTCAGTTTATCCATCACTAAGGCAAAAAGAAAATGGCTCAACACAGAAACTTGATGAAATGCTATCTCAACAGGAAAATACTCTGAGCCTTCTCCCACCGTCCTTACCCAAGTTTTGGATCCGTCATACATGGCCCTTATCACACTAATATACATCATTTGAACACCTTTCGCCTCTAGAAACCACTATAGGACATCCCTCGCAACTTTGTCATAGGCCTTCTCAAGATCAATGAATACCATATGAACGTCCATCTTTCTTTCCCTATATTTCTCCACTAGTCTCCGAGTAAGATGAATTGCTTCAGTAGTCTATCACCCCAGCATGAATTCGAATTGATTCTCTGAAATAGACACTCCTCTTCTCACTCTCATCTCCACCACTCTCTCCCGGACCTTCATAGTGTAGCTTAGCAACTTGGTACCCCTATAATTGTTCCAGTTTTGAATATCACCCTTGTTATTGTACAATGGAAAGGTGGACGAAGTCCCTAGGAAAAGGAATTTCAAAGCCCAGAAAGGACTTCAAAAAGGACTTCGAAACTCATGCCTGAGAGCTTTTTTCCTAAAAACTGTCTGAGTGGTTGCCTAGACCTAGAATTTATCAACTCATTTGCTAGCTACTCAAGTCAACTATATTATTACAAAATAACAATGGCCTAAATATGATATCATCTCCGACCGACAAGTTGCGGATGAGCTCACGCTATCAACTTGATGAATTCATAATGTCAATTCAAATTAATCACAATGACTACAAAGAAAGCCACATCAAAAAATTATATTATTATTTCGACAGAAGTCAAATAAAACAGCCATTGATCTATTCAAACGATTTCTAAGTATCACTAATTAAACAACAGATAAAACCAAGTAAAAAAATTTATCTTTCCATAATAATCCCAATTCCAGAAACTTGATACCCTATACTTCCTCCATGCTAAATGAAAGAAATTTCCCAATGAGGGGCACCATTAAATTTTCACTGTAAATTTGGACATGAATTCTTTAATAAACTTTAAATATACAAAAATTACATAAAGACTACTTTAAATTACTAATCTTTTAGCTTTTACACTGCGTAGTAACATTGATAAACTTTTTGGAAGAGAATGAACATAGATAGTTGAAAAGAGTAGAACCAGGAATAAAGGTCAGAAGCAAATATAGGGTCTAACAAAGTGGCTTTTCTGTTACTGTTATTTTATAAGAGACAACGGTAAGCTGAATGATGCTATTGAAACAATAAGAAGGTATGTGAGTTTACTAGGTAATATCATCTACTTGAGTGACCATTTAAGGGAATTAAATGGAAACTCAAGTTTTATATATTTAATTTTAACAGAAAATATGTAAAATAAACTTACTGCACACAGGAACATGAGACACTGAAGGGCATCCTAAAGTACATCACTAGCTACCAAGTCCACAGATACATGGACAAAAACCAGTTAGCGTATCAAGGATGACTGGAATAGGCAGAAAAGATAAAACATGAAAAACAAGCCCAGTCAATTTCTGGAAAACCTTATAATGGAGGTGCAAATTGAGCTTACCTGCTGTCAGGTTCATACGAACTAGGTTATTCAGCCTTCTGGTTACTGCAAAGAAACAAATTGAGATAACTTTGTTAGGAGTCTGGTCAAATATAGAAGCAAATAATAGAGGAGGAGAAAACAAAGAATGGATATAATACAGAGCAACACCTAGAAACATGAGTATTAAGGCCAGTTTTCTGATTAATCTAATACTATTTCTTCTAGCTGCTGGAGCACCTCTTCTAACGATTACACTTTCATTCTGGAACAATCTTTTTAGGAGGGTATTTTTATATATTTCTGCCAAATCATCCTATTATTGCTAATACTATTTCAATGAGTTTCATCCTTTTAAGCAAGAGAAGTTTGATAATTTCGAATTTGACACATTAATTCCTCTTCTTACTCATATGTACTTTACGATCCCAGCTTCTAATAAATAATATCAGGAAGTATGACATGTAGAAGAGGGAACTTTTTCCTTCAAAGCTAAATTCACATAAAAGCATCAATGCAACATCCAAAAAAAAAAAAATTTACTATACTGCCTTGGCCCCATTCTTTATTATACTCATTCTAGTAGGACAATCCAAAATGTTCGACAACACTTTTATGCTTTCAAGAATTCAAATTCATTGTATCTGTTCAATTTTAACCTTTGATGTGATATTTTCTCTATCAAACTAAATTTTACTCAACGTTATATCTAGTCAAACACCTTCATCTTGAATCCTTATGCTTTTTTTTGTTTACTTTTGACATTTAATCAAGGAAAATACAACAACAAAGCACGTTCCAATCATAATTTACTTGACATCTTGAATCCTTATGCTTTTTTTTTTGGTTTACTTTTGACATTTTATCGAGGAAAACACAACAACAAAGCATGTTCCAATCATAATTTACTTGACAATGTAATTCTGTTGGAAATGTACCTAACCAAGTGGCAATGGAAGCACCGACGGCACCAATACCAAAATCTCTTATAGCATTTTGTTTCCACGAATTAAGTAGTCTATCTTCTTCACTTGTCAGAGCTTCCTACAAGAATATACATCATTACAGGAAAATTAAATACACCTACAAATTTAGTTTGAAAAGCAAATGCACCCTGATTTTCACATCGAGAGACAGAAGGGAAAAGAAAAAGATTAAGGAGTACAAATTAACAAATCAAATAGAAAGGGAAAAACCGATAATTTTGGTTCAAGGTTAATGCACAGTTATAAAGTAGTGGAAATCTAGGGCACAGCTATAGAAATAGTACCTTTCTAGAGAAGAGAATTTGTTCCAGCTCCAAGAGAGCTTCCGCCATTATTCAGCTTTTTTCACTTCCCGCCCGATTCCGGGATCTTGATCCTCCCCGGCGACAAACTGACGAAAATAGTTCCTCAGTATGAACCTATTTGGTTGCACTTGGTCACGAGATAATTGATCGTGTGTAGTTAGCAGTTACATTTTTGATGAATTACTGCTAAATGCTAATTACAATGCATACGGTGCGAGTGTGATTACAAGCAAGTTATTTTTCAATTTTTTTTTTTTTTTGTAAAATTGTAAATTTATTTTCTTAATTATTTTAATTCTTTTTATTTTTGCTAATTTAATTTTTTTTAAATATTTTTATTTTATAATTTATTTTTATTTCTTCTCAATCTCAGTCTTTATTTTAGGTGATTTCATGTAATTTTTTATATTATTTTTTTAATTTATTTATTCTCTGTTTATTTTTTAATTCGTATGATTTTATTAGTATTCTAACTTTTAAATTAAAATTGAATTCATTGGTGAATAAAATTATAAACTTAATATTTTTTTCTTTTAAATCATATTGATATATATTATGTTGGAATTTGACATAAAAATATTATGTTAAATTTTTTATTTTAAATTTATAAGTTATGTAGTATTTTTAGTTTCATTTGTTTTTAGTAGTATTGACTTAGCATTTCACATTACAAGCCATTTATTTTTTAAGTCAAAAAATAAATGGCTGATAATGTGAAATATCACATCAATACTACTAAATAGACGAAATTAAAAATATAACATAAATTCAAAATAAAAAAATTAACATAATACTCTAATGTCGAATTTCAATATAACGTGCATAAATATGATTCAAACGGAAAAAATGCAAGTTTATTACTTATTCAACAATGAATTTAATTTTAATTTAAAAATTAGAATATTAACAAAATCATGCTAATGAAAAAAAAAATAAATAAATAAATGATAATATAAAAAATTTTAGGATATCACTAGAATTGAAGGTCGAGAATGAGAAGAAGATGAAAATAAATATTATAAAATAAAATAACTATATCTTTTTAAAAAATATTAAAATAATAAAAATAAAAAGAATTTCAAATAATAGAGATAAAATAAATCAAAATAAAAATAGAAATAAAAGAAAGAAATTAGAAGTAACCCGTTTGTAATTATAGCATGTAATTACCAGTAATTCATAGTCTATCTTTGTAAATTGGGGAGTGTAATTACATCCTATCAATTACATCAAGCTACCTATTAACTAAGTAATCACTTGTCCAACTAAATATAACAGATAATGTAATTACTTCTAATTACACCAAAACTAATTATCAGAGTTGTAACACTCCATAAATTATTGTACTAACCCTGAAGGTCATGTGTTGTATTTTCAGTTAAGTTGTCGTTTTGCCTTTCCCGAAAGTTGCTTTGAATCATTTTTGAATGAGCTGAAAAGTTGACTTTTGAAAACCTTGTAAAAAGATGGAATTGTGCTAAAGAAAGAGTTTTAAAAAGGCAAATATTTTGAGTTTTGAGATCATCTTGATATTCAAGTCTCGAAATTGAATTCTATTAGTCCTGGATGTGAAATTTGGTCTAGAGAACTGACGGAACTGAATTCAAAGTTAAAACGAGGATTTTAGACCCAAAGTTGGACATTTAGTTAACTTTTTGGAAATAAGTTTGACTTGGTCGACATTTGGAGTTCGGAAGCTCGAATCAGAATTTCGACAGTTCTAGTAGTTTCGGATGATGAAACTAACTTTAGAAATGATCTCGTTAAAATTTTTAAATTCCCAAGGACATTTTGGGTATTTGCAGTTTTGATTAGTTTTAATGAGCTTTATCCATTTTCGGGTGGGAGAGACCTCGAAATCGAATTTTGATAATTTTATTGAGTCCTGAATGTCAAATTTGGTAGGGTTTACACATCTGCTTTGTGTTGATGAGATTTCGAATGAATCACGAGGGCTCGTATCGAGTTTAGAATTTGGTTGATTTATCTGATATTTGTCACCCTCAGGCCATGCCTTGCTTTCGCAAAGGCTTAGATCTATTGACATCCACGATTGCGAAGGTGTTATCAAGTCTGCGATGCTCTAACACCCCCCTTGACCTTTGCAATCGTAGAGGGAGTTCCGCATTCGCGATGGTCAAAATGATTATTGACCCCCACAATAGCGGTACTCCCTCCACAATCGCGAAGTGTAATGGGACCTGGAACAGTAGACCCCTCTTAAGTTTCGGGTTTGATATTTTTTCATCGTTTCTAACATTCTAAAGTTCGAATTTGGGAGATTTTGCTAGGTTTCTCACGTGAAAATTATTAGATAACGTATTTCTAACCCATTTCTTCATTTATCATTGATCATTATTGAATTGTAACATGAAATTTGGTGATTTTAAGATGAGAAATTGAGATTTCTTGGACACTGATTTTTGATAGAAAAATAGTGATTGTGAGTTCATTTTAACTCATTTTTTCAAAACGATTTTTACCATCAGATTTCTTATTACTAGGGGATTATTTTTATATAAAAAATTTCAGTTTTAGGGAATCTTTTCTCGGATGAGATTTTTGGATCATTTTGCTCTTTTCACCTGAATTACTTGATTTTAGTGTCATTAGCTTCGTATTGAGATTGTAAACCCATATTTGACTAGATTATGATGTTTAGGGTGCGAAATCGAAGGGGGAAACTTTGATTTTTTATTAATTTGGCTATTGATTGGGGCAAGTGGATTCTTAAACCATGTTAATACATTAAAACCAAATCAAATCAAACCAAACAATGCATAATATCTCTTTATAATTAATGTAAACATAACTAAAATAAACTTACTAATATATTCTATTTAGCACTAATTTTATACAGCCCACCAATTGACCACTTCATTTATTAATAATACACACCTCAATAGAACTAATGAGAGCGTTAATTACACATAAACTAAAAAATAATACACAACAAATTATTATTAATACATAAAACTAATACATGCATTATTTCTTCTAAATCACCTTCAAAGGAGACTAAATGATGTACAAAATAAATTGCCGCTAATTTTGAAGAAGACACTAATAAACGACAAAGAAAAAGAAACTTTCTAAATATAAGAAATGTTACCTCATTTTTTAGAAAATTTTAGATCTGTGATTCTTTGCTTGGTTTGCGCACTAGTTTGTTCACTTGTTGTTACAATGTGACCTCTCACCTCCTCCTCCCATCAAACATTCACTTCTTCATCATTCAATGCCTCTTTGTTCCTACCCTTGTTCCATTAATATATAGTGGACTACTTTTCTTTCGCATGCAATTGCAGGACTTTTATTTTACTCAAAATATTTACATCCCAATACGTGTCTGTTGTGTGGTAACAAAGTCCTGATTTTTCTACATTCCTTTTGCTACTATTCACTCACTCCTAAGATCTCTCACATTTTACCTTTCCCATTAATCACATTTTCAAATCTTTTTCATTATAACTAGTTCAATATACATGCTTTGCACATATGTGCTGCGTTGATTTAAAATTTATAATAATACTTGCCATTAAATAATATAATATTCATGAAAATAAAATTAAATAAATATGATTAGTTTAATGCAATAGTTTAGTCTATTGTGAAATGATAAAGATGAAAAAATTAATTTAATTGCTTATTATATAGATATATTAATAGTTTTGAATACATAAAGTAATAATTTAGAGTTGAATAATTAAAAGCCAAATAATAAACTGATTAAAATTTAATGTATCAAAAGATTCATAAATATAAAAGGAGTAGTTTAAAATTTAATGTATCAAAAGATTCCTAAATATAAAAGGAGTAGTTTAAAATTTAATGTATCAAAAGACTCGTCTTGCACTATTATAACATAGCATTGATTTACACTAGGTGATGGATTCATCATAAGGATTTGGCCAGGCCATAGCTATCATTCAGGCCCATGAGAAATTGTAGTAATTTTTGCCTACTCATGCAATCTGTGTACTCCTTTGACTTGACATAGTCACAAGATAGAGATGGTACTATCGAATCGAATTCATCTCATAAATCTTTCAATCTCGAGTAATTGATGTGCTGTCAAAATACAGCAGATTTGATGCCTGAAATAAGGAATTTTGCAAGTTCTTAATGCAACCTTTTATGGTTTTTATGTGTTTTTGTGTTGTTCTTGCAGAAGATGCACGTTCGCATGATTTTGGAAGAAAATTGCAAATTTTGCTAAAATACAGGACATACAAGTCACCCTACGAGTCGTAGCCTAAGTTACGAGTCATATGGTGCCCTCGTAGGAAGAAACAGTGAGCAAAATTAAGAATTTGCAAAGTGAAGGTTAGCCATACGAGGCCACCTTGCAATTCATAGGTCTCATTACGACTCGTATAGGTGGGGATCGTAGCAAGTAATAGTGAGCCAAAAGTTCAGACCAAGAACTGCAGGCCTAGACTACGAGAAGGGCATACAAGTCGTAGCCCAAGCAATGACTCGTAACAGTGGGTCGTAACAGTCAAGTCTAAAATGGCAAGTGCTGACTACGAAACTCCGATTACGACTAGTAGGTCACCCTACGAGTCGTATCTGTGAGGCATAATTGCTGCTAGCTGTATTTTTTATTTAATTTTTAGGGTATTTTTGTAAATAGTATAAATAGTTAATGTTAGGGTTTTAGCTAGAGACTTTGGATATTTTTCAGATCCCATCACTTTGAATATTTCTAGGGTTTAGTGTAGATTTCATTTTTTTAATTTGAAGACTCATTTTAGGGGATTGAAAATCACATTGTACTCATCTTCCATTAATCCAAGCTTGTGATTTTCAACTCAAAGGTGTTTTTGTTCTTTATTATTTTGGGTAATCTCTCAACTGTCTCATATATTCATTATTGTTGATTTTGTCTTAGCCATGACTAGCTAAGCACCCATAACTTGGGGTTGTGAGAACCATGAGTAGTTGACTTGAAATAACTTAGACTTTGTGAGAACCATGAGTAGTTGACTTGAAATAACCTAGACTTTGTGCATTTTTTTGATGGAGTTTTTTGGTATGTATTGTTTATTTCCCTTTGCTTTAATTGTTATTTGGTGGTGGCCAACACCAAACCTCACCTACTATCATGATCCTGACCAAGTTAATGACAAATAGAAAAAAGAAAGTAGATGACAGGATTCGATTGATATGTCCTCGTCTAATCAACTAAACCTGACCAAGGGGAGGTTGACTGGGACAATGGATAACGATTAGTTGGCACACCATGGTTGCCGACCAAGTACCATGGTGAAATTCAACCTTCACCTTCACAAGAGGGATGGAAGAACCTAAGTTACTATCCTGCATGTGAATTTCTAATTAGAGTTATATTATCTAGGGTAATTGAGTCAACGAATCATGAGGAACACAATTCCCAAGTTATCCCTCAATTTGATTGTCTTCTTGCATAAAAGTGTAGTGTTTACTTTTGTTCTTCATTTTGAATCACAACCTCCCCCCCCCCATTTCAGAGAATATAGTGACTAATGCTTAAAATGATTGTTAGTGGATTAACTTAGTCAAGCCTCGTATTCTCTGTGGATTCGATCCTAACCTTTGATTAGGTTTATACTTGACTGCGATAGCTTTACTGTTGGAGCGTGAACAGTAATATACAACAATAGGAGAAATATCTTGAGTGTATGTGACTATGGCTTTATGAAGATGGAAAATTCTGGACAAATTCACTTTGTCAAAATGTTCCCTCAGATCCGACGACACTAGTGCCACATCAGATTGAAATAAGAGTCCACTAACTAATTCATTACTAACATTGCTTACAATCCATGAAATAACCATCGCATTACATTTGTCATGACCCAACTGTAACACCCCCCCCCTAGTATTGAGCCCCGATATAAGTGAGAGTAATAATAATAACTTGAACTTATAAACTATGTGTAACATCCTACACACTACAAGTATTTGTACTATACATATGAAACATGATATGGACTTTCAAATTAGTGCCAATTTTAAAAGGTGTTTGCATCTCGCGTTAAAGGGCGTCATATGTATCTAAAGTTTAAGAAAGTTGCGTGTATACATATATTGCGTTGAGTTAAAGGGACTAAGACCCTAAACAAAGGATAACAATTGAGG